>JAWWEE010000018.1:4800427-4891686 GCA_035221455.1 Xenops minutus | reverse complement strand
CCCCCTCCTGGCAGGGACTTGCAGAGCCAGAAGGTCCCCCCTGAGCCTCCTTTTCTCCAGGCTGAGCCCCCCCAGCTGCTCCAGCCCCTTCCCAGCTCCCTTCCCTTCCCTGGACACGCTCCAGCCCCTCCATGTCCTTCTTGCAGTGAGGTGCCCAAAACTGGACGGAGCACCTTAAGTGCCTCAGCAGTGCCAAGTGTTTAGGTGTTTGTTTACAGAAAAAAATAAATAAATCCTTTACACCGTTCAGTTTGTTGTCTTTTCTAAAATTTCTAAGATTTTCCAGTCATCACATGTACAATGCATCTGATTGATGGTACAGTACAAGGAAATACTGAAGAAGAATCTCTCCCAAACTGTTTTAAATAAAGTACAATTTTATGGGGGAGTTAAAAAAAAATAAAATCTGGTTTTGGTAAAAAAACAACAAACAAACAACACAACACAAACCACAAAAAAACCCCCACAACACTTCCCAGTCATATTTTTTGCCTGGATTTTCTAAGCAGTACAATGAGAAAGCTTGATCAATAAGCATTCTCTGATGAGAGCTTGTAAAACTTTTTCTAAATTCATGCCCTGTTGTCATGGACTAACATCTCTCAAAGAACATAATTCATAGACACGAGGGAAAAGAAATGCTCAGGAAAAAAAAAAGCCAAAAAACACAAACACCCTCAACCCCTATTTTTATATTAGGAATTAATCCCTAGGGACTATTGTCATGAACTTTCAATATCTGAAATACAGCAACACCAGATCCCACGTAAATGCCCTACATTCCCTTTTGTCTACTCTGTTTTGATGTCACAAAAACCTCAAGCTTCATACAAAATGCACGTGTCATTTATTCAGCTTCATACTGTTTTTAAGTAGACAACTTCTTTCTGCTGTTGTGTGTGTTTTGTGGTGATCCAGTCAGAGTTAACATTCCAGGTAGCACTGTCTCCAAAGCTATATAAGCCTTCACTAGCACAAAGAAATTGCAAAGCAGGAAAAAGTTTAAATTATTGCAGAAATAAACCTAGAATATAAATGGTGCTATAAAACCCTACTTGTTTCAGCACTTTTTTTTGTACTGCACTGTCACTATCATGTGGCAATCACAAGAAATCTATTCTTCAAGAACCAGCTCTTAGCCACTGTTGAAGAGCTAAAAATGCTTTTTTTCCAGATGGCCTAATGATAATGGCTTTTCACAGATCAGCTGCAAAAGTTGGTTGTTTTGTTCTCACTTCAGTGAAGTAAAATTCCAGAAATGCCACAGTCAAGTTAATCTCAAAGGAAACAGATATAATGAATACAGAATCAGGGGACTTGTCTAAACTGCGACTTCAGTAGAAATGCTTTATTCAGTTCTGCAACGACCACACCTCACGCTGTGAGGTCTTGTAGAGCTACAACTTCAGCCAAAATCAGAGCTCTCAGGACTAGGACCAAGCCTAGACACACACACAGAAGCCACCACTGGCAGAAGCTCTTTTGTTAATTAACCATAAGGTCGGCATCTTCCCTGACTGGAGTTCTGCTCTGCAAAGAGGGCAGAGCAAGAGGAGCATCATGGCTTTAATTACAGCTCGGTAATTCTGACACTCCCAGGTTGAGCAGTGAAGGTATTTGCCTACAAAACCAGTCACAGACAGCAGCTGTGGGAGTGCACACAGAGATTCCTAATTGGCATCTTCAGACCCAATTGCATTCTGGAAACCATTCCTGAAAATAGGATAATAGAGCCAAAAAGGGCACTGGAGACAAGACACCAGGATCATCACAAGTACGAAAGCATAGGTCATAAATCGCCAGCTTCCAGAAACAGAGAGCACACTTTTGGGGAAATATAACCCTACTTATGCTCTGCTACTTCCACTCCTTCCCTGTAAATCCTTCCCTGGCCAATGTCACAAAAAGGACAGTGTCCTAAAAAGGGTTTGGTGTGCTGTGGATTGGTTGTTCTTATGATCATAAATCTGGAGGCGTGAGGGAGCGCTGCAGAACTGATTCCCACCTCAGGAAATTTCAGCTGGCCACACACCAATATTAGCAAACTAAGGTCAGTGCTTTCCACCTGAAGCATCAGAGGCCTTGAAATACCCTCCGGGTATGTTACAGGTTTTAATAGGCATTTTTAGCCTACTCTGTTTATAACAATAAGGAATTAAGAAAAACCCAAACACTAACATCTTAGAGAACCTTTGACTTCAACAGGAGCAGTTCATCCTATGAGCACTTGGATGAAAAACCTCATTCAATGACTACAATAATAAGTTACACCTAGATAAGAACTAAGTCACTTATTTAAACATAAGTAACACCTACAGCAATAAAAACTCAGTGCATCGGTGATTTAACACATTTAAAACACAAAACAAAAAATCCATTTTGTAAGCAAAAAGATTTTTCTTATGTCCCAGAAAGCTTGAAAAAACCCTCACATACCTTATTTTCAGTTTAAGGTTTTCACTACATACAGCAAAGTATTTTTACTTAATTTTCAATCAAACCACTGTAGTTATCATAAAGAAACTTAACTATATTTTTACCTGACTTAAAACACACTTATAGCTCAATATTTCAAATCAGACATAGTAAAGTCAGTTAAACCCAGTACAGAATGCTTAAAAGTAATAGGTGAGAAGAACTGCTTAAAATATTTAAAAAATAAAAATTAAAAAAACCCCCACAGCTTGTCATTCCTATTAATTCCTTCTCTTTATACTGTGATGCTTGTGGAAAGTTCCTTAACCAAAATAATCTCATAGAAAAACCCAATTAGCAAAATACAAATTTTATTTGATATTTCTTAAAATACTATCTGTATAGTGTTTAATGAGAATCAATCCAATTCCCAGAAAAGTAAAAAAAAAGTTTTGTTTTTTTCCTTATCTAACCTGGTCATGTCCATGTTTGTGTGCTTAAGTATGAAATCCTGATGAAATTGCATCACTCATTTCTACTAATCCCATCACTAAGCACGCTCTGAGTGCCTGGTACTAAGCACAGTCACACATAGTAAGAAGCAGTAGAAACATTTCAGCTGAAAGATTCCTTCCTTGAAAACCAGTTTCTTTAAAAAAAAGTATATAAATAAAATTCATATCTGAATGTAGTTGAAACATTAGCATTTTCAATAACAAAATGTAAAGGCACCATGTTATAGCAGACCCTAACCAGTGACAGACTGAAGCAGCAAAAACTCCCTGGCAAACAGAGGAGAGCATAAAGGATGCTGAAAAATACCGGAGTTCTGCAAGAACCCGAGTCACTTTAGAGGGACTGGGACCAAAGCAAAGGATAAGGGAGTGCAGAAACACCATCCCAGCCAGCTGTGCACTCCATGGGGCTGCTGCAGCGCCAGCAGCTCCTCTCCAAAGACAAAGCACAAACCTCAGGTTTTAATCCAGTTTCTTTCTCACAGCACATCACAACTTGCCTGGGTTCGCTCTCTCTCCTCTCAGAAATGTTATTTTAACTTCTTGTCATAAAAAGATATGATTCCAATGTTTATACTATGAGCTACATTTATCTTTAAGGGCAAGATGTTGAGTTTAGTTCTAGTGATGAAAAAAGCCTTTAAAAAGGAAAACTCATCGCAACTCATTATGTACCATAAAGGCCACAATTTAAGGATTCTGTAATTCCAGTGATGATCATTTTAAAGTAGATTTACAGCAGAAAATAGTTAGATACTTTTACTTCAGTTATAATTTTCCATTTTGTAATTTAACACTCCTTTAGTTTATATTTGCACATTAAAAATATAGCTTGAGAAGTCCATCATTAAATACTTTTAATAAGAGCAATAAATAAATTTTACAGTGGGCATAAATCTAAGAACAAAACACAGCTTAAATTGTTAATCTTACACTTTTTCTCATTAATTGCAATACATAAACATATGTTTTATACAAAGATATTTGCTACAAAATAAGTATAATAAATACAGTTTACCACATGTATTAATCTTAATAGTTACAAGCTGTTAATCTTATATATTAGGTAATAATTTGCAATAAATAATTGTTTATTATCTTGATGTTTGCTTGTCTTGGGTTTTAGCAATATGCAATAAAGAAATGCAATTTTGAATAATTTGATTGTAAGACTGCTGGGAAAATACTGTAAGTTATAATTAGCTGAGGGAGGATTTTGTTCACTAGATGAACTATAGAGATATAGTTCAATAACAAAAACATGCATTATTGCTAACATAAATAATTTAAAAAGTTAACTTCGGTTTCAAGCAATAAGAGATTTTTAAAACTTAAATGCAAATAAAATTAGTAAAATATTTCACATTCTTTCCTTCTTTTATCATTTTGTGTTCACAGAAAACAGCAACAAGAAGCAAAGAAGCATTTCAGCATCTTAAAATTCTTTGCACAGGTACAACCCACCTATACCTGTCTCTCCCCATCAATACTCATCTGCTCAAAAGCATATAGTATTTCAGTATCAAACCATAGTATAATGCTTTTTAGCACATTTAATAATCTTAATATAAATTGTTTTTCTTACACATAATGGGGCATAAATATTTTTTTTCATTATCTTAGTATTTTCTGACTTTGGAATTTGGCAACTTGCAATAAAGAAATGCAATTTTGAATAATTTGATTGTAAGACTGCTGGGAAAAGGGGGTAAATTCTAATCAGCTGAGCAAGGATCCCTTTGCCTCAGAAGGAGATTGGTGCTTCCATTCAGTAACTTTAAACTTACCTTTCAAGCAAGTAAATGCTCTTTCTTATATTAGGCGAATAGATACAATAAAAGCATTTCACACACATCACTTCTACAAAAACAAAAGGACAGCTACAAATAGTACATTAAATCTAGGCCCTGAAACCCCAAGGTGCCTGGGTAGGGCATTAAAAATAGGATATAGTGTGTATTTTTATGAAACAGGATTATTCTGTACACATTTTATTATTCCTTTTATTTAACTCATATATCCTAATACTGATAAATAGAGAAGTGTAATCTCTCTATAGAAAATATACCAAAAAATAAACCCTTTTGTAAACTCTGAAATCTGGCTCTGCTTCCAATCTGTGAAGCATACAAGTGAAACACAGAGAAACTGCATTACACATGCAAGCAGCACAGCAGAAAAATAAAATCCATCAGTAGGTCACTACGTCATAATTTATTACCAAAGTTATAACACACACCCCTATAGTTTCTCTGAAAATTCTCTGCTGATAAACGTTGCCACATAGATCAGGATTTGCAAAGCAATGCCCTGCACTGTTCAGAGGAGTCATGCATTTAAGAGTTTTATGACATGTAAGTTCCAAACACTATAGTACTGCAATGCTTGTCGTCCCACCTATTCACCTTGCACACTTCTGCAAACAAATTGATTACATTTTGTTTAAACCTCATCTAACAATTATCAGTAAACCACCAGAATTTCCTGACATACAGGAGATAAGGAAAGAAACTTCCCATTTCATTATCAGAATCTCTTGTGTATATATACTTAGTCTGCAAAACAGAAACAAATAATTTACCTTTCTGGAAATTTTAACTGAGTCAAATGCTAAGGCATTGAACATTATAACCAGTTTAATACAACTGCCAGTGTTAACATCCTGTAAAACAGTGGTGAAAGGAGAATTTATTTGTAAATAGATTTACACAAGTCTACTGATATGGAAAGATTCTAAGTCAACACAATTTTGAAAAACAGTGCTTAAAATTAGAAAATATTATAGACTTAATCATCACAGAAGTTGAAACACATGATGAAAACAACTAAGCCACAGTTAAATAAAAAAATAAAAATATCACTCAGATTAAAAACTAACTCCCTTGCCTTCCTCACATGAATAATGCCATTGATTTTAATGGGACTGTGTGAATAAGTACAGCATGGAAGAGAAGAGGATGAACAGTGTCAGACCTATGGCAGAATAAATTCAGAGCCCCTCTGCAGAACCTCCAGGAGAGATTCCCCCTAGGACTCAACTGGGATACAGCTACTTCAGGTCCTTCAATGAGTCTGCAACAGAGGCAAGAATTCGGACTCCTGCATTCACTAAGGATAAAAGTGAAATATCCTTAAAACAAAAGTGGGATTTTTACATCGGCTGAAAGGCATTAGTTAAACAAAGATCTGGACAGTCTGCTATTCAAACGAAACCCTGTACTACCAAAAAATAAAAGACAGGCACGGCGAGACAAGCATTATTAGAGGCTCCAGAGCAGATGGAACAGCTCCTTCGCTGTAGCCTAAAGACGTAGAAGGCAATGGCAGTCCCCTCGGTGGCACTGGCAGGCCGGCGGAGGATCGCGCAGGCAGATGAAGCACATAAATTTCGCCCCATGAACAATTGTTTTCATTTCCCTGCGTGCCCCCGGACGCGGGGAGGGCAGGGCTGGGACCGCGGGCACCGCGGGCACCGCGGGCACAGCGCCGTGCGCGGGGCTCTGGCGCCACCGCCCGGCCGCGGCCGGCACTGCACCGCGCGGGACGCCCCAACGCGCCGGCTTTGCCCCGTTCTGCACGGGGCACGCACGGAGCGAAGCCCCAAATACACCGGGGCGGGGGTGCGGGTGCCCAAAAAAGGGGCCGCCACCACTGCTCTATATCCCCTGAAGCTGCCCCGGGCAGCGACAGCTGCAAGTGCTGCTCCTCTGCAAACCTGAGCACAGGGCGGCTCTCGACGGGTGCTCGCAAAACTAATGAATGACAACAGGGAGCTTCGATTTAAAAAAAAAAATCAAACGCGAATAAATAATAAAACTGATAAATTCAAATACGAAATTCTTAAAACTAATACAGAAAAGCTACTAAACTGCATTACATACATAGCACATAGTACTCTGCATTACATACATAGCACATAGTACTCTGCATTACATACATAACACATAGTACTCTGCATTACATACATAACACATAGTACTCTGCATTACATACATAACACATAGTATTCTGCATTACATACATAACACATAGTATTCTGCATTACATACATAACACATAGTATTAATAACCTATGTAATATGTAACCCATGTGATCCTCGCCCATTATTACCATGTAATATAAATAGAAAATCCCCAGCAAGTTACCCAGATTTTTAGACATATGCTGAAATTTTTTATTCCTATAAGTAATTGCTAATCACTCAATAGTATTGTTAACTGTAGGAGTAGAAGTGGCATTTAAAAATAAAACAAAACCATGTTTTTACATCATATAAAAGGCATTTGTTAAATGAGGAGCTAAAGAAGTCTGATATTCAAATGAAGGTCGATCTCATCTTTTGGATAGGTAATTTCATGTTGTGAATGCAATACTATTCATTTTACAGTAACATAATTATTAGTGAGAAATCCCATGAACACGATTCTTAACAAAAAAGTTACCCATTACTATTGCATTTGATAAAAAAAGGGGGAAATGCTGTAATAAATTAAAAACAGCATTGGGAGAAAAACAAAATATAGGCAGGAATTTCAGAAATATGAACATGTCTCTTAGAATTGCTAGATGTTTTGAAGATTATTAATCCCTCCATTTGCTTGTGTGATAAAATACCCTAAAATTCTCATTGATGATCCAGGCAGAAAAATAAAATAAAGTCACCAAACCCTCACTTCCTATTTACAAGAGTGAACAAGTGCATGTGTCCAAATTACTACTCCTTCTTGATTTGATAAATTTGAACAAATAAAATACCTTTAGAAAAGCTGTCAGAACTTTTCCATGTTCATTTTGTGCAGGAAGGACAAAGCAGAGACAAAAATCACACTACAATAGATCCAAGAGGTCTGTTCTAACACAGACAATCCACTGGAGACCACTCTGGGCTTTGGCCTTCCCCACCTTCCCTCCAGACCTGCTGGCTGTGGCTGAGCCACAGCATGCACTGCAGAGAAGGGAGAGAAGGCAATTGCTGCAAGTCCTTGATGGGACTTTTTTGGCCACACTCACAGGTCAGGATGCTCCCCCAAGACACAGCCTGGGGCTAAGCTGCAATGCACAGACTGCATGGGTTTTCTTAAGGTTGGGTCATTTGTGCTGTTTCCAGAGCTAACAGCAAGAAACTTCACAGGGCTTGCATGTAACAAAGCTTAGAGACAAGTTTTATGGATAAAAATCCCAAGTGTTCCATTTTAGAAAAAAACTACCTATTTTAGCTGAGAAGTAGCTCATATAAGGTCTTATGTTACATTGAATAAAATGGTCCTTGGTCCCCAGTTTTCCTTCGGGAATGTATTTCATCATCTCCACTTCCTTCTCCTCCTCATGACCCACATCCTTTCCAGCCACCACCTTCCCATTGCTCCCTCCCACATTGCTCCTTGCCACTGCCTGATGGTCTCCTTGTCTTCCCTCCTTTGTTCTCCTGACCCCTGCTGCTCCCTCCCTCTTGGTCCAGCTGCCCAATTTGGCAGTGTCAGCACAGGGCCCAGCCTAATAAGCCTGAAAAAGCTTATTAATTTAGGCTTCATGCCATGGCTCCACACTACTGGTGTATCCCTGGTAGCTGGGAACCAAAGCATATGGTGAAACTCAAAACTCCAATGTCAAACTCAAACACTGCAGAATTAAAAACTGCATTGACAATTTCTAAGATATTGATTCTGTAGGCAGGCAAAATTTGAGTGCCAGTCTCTGTGTGCATTCCTCTAAGACATCTGAAGTTACAATAGGTCCTATTCCCCCAAATCATAGAAATTTAAATGCTTTATTGTCCTATGCACATTCAAGATGTTTCATCTTCATATTGTGTGGGATTCATGTATCTCAGCTCACCAACTCCCCAGCTAGTTCAGGTCTACCTACAAAAGGATTTCTATACTTGTGAAAAGCATCACAATTTCAGTGCACAGAAAGGCTTCCAGGGAAGCCTTGATATCCACAAAAAAAGGATTTTTGAAATAAAAAGAAAATATTTTTCTTTTCATGCTGTATAGACACACAAGACAATATTTTATCTAGACCATATGATAAAAATGGAAACCATGAATAACTTGACACCAAACACTAAGCAGCATATTAAATATCAGTTTGTACTGGCAAACCTGATACTATTTATGTATTTTATATACCTTATTTTACCAACATAATTTGCTCTTCATTAACACTTCTTTATTCATTCTTAACATCATTTTGATATCATTAAAAAATCACCACTACTGGCTCTGCCAAAAATAAATACTAAATACAATGCTAATATGATACAACAGAAAATTGCTAAACAATAAGATGGATCTCTAAGAAAATTTGATATGGATTTCCTGTAGTTTCCCTGCACTATTTTCAACCCTTCTCACAAGGGATACAGCAAAATGGCAATGAAAAGTGAATTTCCTGCTGTTACAGCTACTTTGGATGCTCATGCTTCTGTTCCTGTGGAGCCAGCTTGGATCAATTTCAAGAAAATAGCCTTTATCTACACTTTTGCACAGAAAACACATTTCTGTTTTGAGGAGATGCAGGATTTGTCTGTGGTCAGTATTTTAATCTGCAATATAGTATTGTTGTAACTTGCATATAATTAAAGCATCACACATTATCAGAGAAAGATTCACAAAGCAGTTGAAGAACATTTTTTGTGCCTTATATAACAAAGTAAAATATCAGAATATTTAATATTTATGCACTCTACATGCAACGTTACATACACCTGGTAGAGTTTCATCTGCCCAAGGAGAAACTGAAAGGCAACTGGAAAGGAGTATTGTCACAATATTGGGGCTGAGGGTGCTTGCCCTGTCACATGCAGGTCACCCATATCTTCTGAGCTGGTGAGGACTGAGAGCCTCTGTCCCACTTAATCCTAACCCAGTTACCAGGTGTGACAGTACCCACTCATTAGCATGACATTGAAGATGGTGGCCCACTCTTGTCACCAGGAAGACAACGAAAAAATTGGTTTATCTGTTTTGGGATACAGACACTCAAGCAAATTAATGCATGAAACAGCAGCACACAAATCTATTATTCCTCTTTTACTGAAGAGTTTGTAATAACTGATGGGCTGTAAAGACACCATGCCATAGCTAATCTCATCAGAGCCTATACTTAAATATCCTTAATAAAAAATAAATAAAATCCCACAGACTTCAAAGGTGCAAGAACAAACACATTTCAGTTTGAAAAAATACCAAACAAGGAAGCAATGAAATTGGAGTAAGACCACTGTTCGTCCTAAGCAGAGGTAGTCAACTCACGCAATACCTGACTTCTGTCACTTCAGAATTGTTGGATAAATACAGAAAGGCATTATAGAAACTGTACACTCTAAACAGACACCACTGTTCTATAAGTAAACAAATCACAGCATCTCTAGAAGAAAAACATTTTAAAATAATCGTGAAATCAAAATGTGAGCTCAGACTTTCTTACAAGACTCCAGACACTGAAGAGTTGATCAACAATAGCCAAGCAAGGTCTGTGTGTCAGTGCAAATATAAATGTAAGATGCACCTGGACAGACAGACTAATTCCTATATGATAAGCCAGCATTTTATATATATGTTTCATGAAACCAAAAGCATTGCTCCCATTTGAATGCCCCTTCTCTGGAGCAGCAAAAATGACCACATGATGCAGCATCACGCAAGAGTTGTAACACCGCAAAACAAGCGACTTCCTCAGCTCGCTTCAGACAATTTCACTCCAAATTCCAGATATTTAAAACCAAAATTGGCACAAAATAATTACTTACATAATTTTTAAAACTTAGCCGTGCCTCTTAATAAAGAGTTCAAGTACAAAGTGTAGTAGGTATAGTTTCCTGTCTGTACACTCCATAAATCTGCTTCTTCAATATACAATTCAAAAAAGCCCCAAATTGCTATTGCTATCATGATAAACATTGGAAAGTTCTGCTTGACCTTTTATTAACATTTTTCTATACCAATATGGTTCTTGTGCTACAAGCACCCTAAGGAATTATGAAAAATACTTTTTTCTCTAGTTTAGCCCATGTGCACTTAATAGGCTCACAAATATAATACCATTATAAAAAAGAAAAACTGCCAACACTGCTAAAAAAATTGTCATAACACTAAATTATTATATAAATATAAAAGGAGTATGTCTGTAAAATATTCACTCAATGAACATCCCAAGGTGATGATTTTGCTATGTTGTTTTTATTCCTGGGAGATCCATAACACATTTGGATATGCCACATGTCACCACATGAATCAGGCAGTTAATGCATGTGCTTTTTAGAAGCAGAGATGTCTTCCCAATAGAATGTGCTATAAAAAAAAGAATGTTGAGATTCTGCTGCTTTGTCTGATAGGCATAATTTAATGTCTTGCTTATAATGCTGCATCTTAAGGAAAAATGTGCACTGTCCCATGTAGTTATTTACAATATATTACTAAATCTATGCAAATATATTTCCCTGAGCTTGGTATTATATAACAAAGGTCAACAATGTTTGAAATATTTTGAAACACAATCCCAATATATTTCATATATAGCACTAATGTCCAATGTACAAACATATATCTTAATATATTTTCAGATATTTCTATTCATTTTTATCTTGCTGTAGATTATTACAATAGATACGTGGGGGGGTTTGCTTGAAGACCATAGAATGTGGCCTATCAAGCAAGGGGTTTTCATTAAGAATGCTAATTATATATTTGTTAACAATGCATCATTTAAATTACAACATGCCAGTACTATTTAAATTAAATAAATAAAATAAATTAAAATTAAATAAATTAAAATAAATTTAATAGTCAATGTTCAATATCATTCAATAATAAACAGATACTCATTGGAGAAAAAATAAGGGGAAAAAGTATTAAACTTCTGCTTCCCATGCGATTTATTTCATAATTTCTTTCATTCCCATTTATTTCCACTAATATTTCAACAGAAGATCCCCAAGTACTATTTATATGTCCCATTTGAGGATAAATACTTCTGTCTTTTGTGACAATTCTGCATATATGATTGCATTCACATATCCTCCTGTCATTTCTACCTTTAAGTCCACATTAACATTAATGAGTTTTTTTCCTGCAAGTGAAATTGTCTCAACAGTGAGTAGATTACAAAGACTTGGGCAACTCAGAAAGCAGGAGTAGGAGTTTTAAAGGGAATATGATTTTTTCCTTTTTATTTTCCCCAATACATGTTAGGGATAGCATGCATTTTCTCTGCAGAAACATGGTTGCTTTTTTTAAAATTAAGGACTTAATGCAAAGTGTTCCTACGTACCTACAGCGTACTGAAATGCTGAACAATTCTGATGTTGCCCTGTCAAGTAACTGACATATTTCCAAACTTTATACACCTGTGATTTCAAAAGAAAGGTTCTAAAAATTAAACATAGTCAAGTTGTGTATACCAATGAAATTTGTCACACCTTTCTTAAGTGAAATCTGTATTATGTCATTTCAGCAGAGCACTAAATGATTTCCTATATTCATTCATGGTGTTCCAGGGCTGCCTGTCTGAAAAAAGATCCCCAGGATTTCAAGGCCAAAAGGAACCTCACCTTCTGCCTGCTCCTGCTCGTTCTGCCACCACACTTCACCAAGCAATGCCCAGATCACATCCAACAGCCTCAACCACTTCAAGCAGTCAATAAAACCAGGTTAAAACCAGCCCATGTTAACATGGAATGAAAACAGCATTGTGTTTTCATTTCTAATGAATTTCTGGCAGTCAGCTCTAAGGGAGAGCAAGAAAACATCCTATAAAGGACATTTCTAAGTGCAAAGCACATCCTGGGGCAGCTTTTCCTCTTGGGTGTAGCATAGACTGGCTGCCTTACACACTCACTGCTAACTTGCAGACCACCTCTGTTGGACCACTAAATACTAAACATAGCATTTTGCCCAAGAAGTCCCAAGTAAAATGTAGCCGTACTCAGATAAATCTAAAGCATTCTCAGGCTGTTTGCATAGGTACAGACCACGGCCACATCTCAATTCCAGCCCTAAAAGACAGGCCAGGTCAAGCTCAAGTTACAGGGTCAGATCCACGGGTAATTTAACTTTGTGTCCTGTGTCCAGCAGCAGGTAAGAAAACTGAGCAAAAATGAGTTACATCTCCCTAATCTTCTCTCTGCCTTCAGTTTTTTTGGATCAGAATTTCCTGTAGATCTACATTTCTACTAAAGCCCTCTACTGCCACTCTCTATCTTTGCAAAGTATTGCTAGGCATCTTATAAAATATTGAAGACATGTAATGTCATTACTCTGTTGATGTTTTCATTCTCTGTGTGCAGTGCTGGTTATTATTAGAATTAATATTTTAATTCCTAACACATTTCAGTCATCTCTGATGGGTTTTTATTCTACTGGTTCACATCCATTCTTACCTATTTCATTTATTTCCATATTAACCACTTCAACATTACCTATTTTTAAACTAGTGATACATTAATTTCAAAAATTAATTGTATAGCTGCATTTTAATTCTAACTCCACCAAAGTGTAAGGACTGTCATTCTGGAAATTTATTCAGGGCTATATTTTCCATAGAACAGCCACTTATTTTTGTGCATGTGGTGGAGCTTGCATTTGCAACTCAAATAGCATAGTATGCATGTAAAGACTTAATCAAAACTACATGCACAGCCTGGGAAGATCATGAAACTTAACCCTGTTTCTCACATTGTCTGCAACCCCAACTGCTCCCTTTCTCCTTCCATACCAAATCTCCCCTATCTACTCTGACACTTTCACACTGCTTTCTGTCCTTAAAGGATGCACAAAATTTACAGATTCCAGTTCTCTCAATGAAGACAATCAGCAAACCTAAATATTAGACATTTTTAGAGGGTTTTAACCAACATCACAAGCAACAAATTGCCTTAACGTGGGAAAGGATAATTTCCATAGTCTAACAATAAATCTGCCAAGCATGAACTTTATGTTGCAACATTTGTTGGTGAAGGTATGGTGACCAGAATCTATTGGTATATTTAAATAGTGAGTCACTTTGATATTATACTTCAAAAGTAAACTAATTTAGTCAACTAATCTTGTTTATTTCCTAAATATTGTTAGTTTCTATCAGTCAGATGATTTTTCCAGACACTTACATAACAAGCATTAAAAAGATACATTTAGCAGCTACAATTGTTAACATAACAAAGGCTGCAGAATCCAGAGGTTATTGCATTCTCCCAAAAGTACTTAAATAATAGCCTAAAATCTGAAGAATTACTTTAATACTTCAATAAAAATAACCCAATTCAAAACATTTTCAAGGAAACAGAGCTCCTTGCTCTAGGCTACCGAATAATGGCTGAAAGAAAGTATATAGCTTGTCACTTCTGATTAGAGAACTGTGCCTCTGTGCTTTGAATGAGAGGCATGTCTGGTAATAGGAAGTGCAGATATTAAATTTAATAAAATAACATGGAATACGATATATATGAAACTTGACCAAGTATAGCACAAAATGTAACATACATTACCCTGCTCAGTCAACTACTGTGGCCTAGCATCTAATGACTGACTTAATTTCTATTTTCCAAGGAGACTACTACAAAAATATAATTTTCAGATCATACAAATATTTTATCACACTACACAAAAAATGCCTCCAAAATTGCCTTACATATCTACACGAATACACAAGAGCAGCAGAAATTTGTTAAGACTACAAAATGCTGAGCCTTAAAAGTCCACAGAAAGGCATTAGGTCTTGTAAATAATTAGAGAGACCCTCATGATAACACATTATGGCATCATATGACCCACAGCATATTTCCTTCTTTCCAGGTTTAAGGATTCATTCTATTTCAGGGTTTACTGGTTGGGTCTTTCTTGTTGTTTCTTTTTAATGCACAATCAGGATATGGCATTTCCATGCTACTTATGAAGCAGGAAGTGCCTTAGCTCTGTTCATGTCTTAATTCTGGCATTCCAATGCAAATCCAACCAGCTTTGTCTTGCAATGCATTAACCCTCAGCATGGCTTTTCACAATTAAATAACAAGCTCCACACAGTATTTTCCATTCCCTTTCTAACACAGAACTATGCTACCTGTGATATGACACATAAGGGATTTTAAAGCAATTCCAAGAGCTAATCCCAGTAAACCCAGAATTAAAGTTCTTGTTTTCATATTTCACTTTCAAAATATTTAGAACTTTGACAGATATGACATTATGTTTTCATTAAAACAGTTGATTTCAAAATGCTGCACTGTGCAAAAACACCATAAACAGTTTATGATGAACTGCCACACTCTTAATTAAAACAATAAATCCAGTGCACAATATTTGTGCAGCCTCTGGTTTGACCTTTGCCTCTTGCTATCCACTACCAAAGCTGCTGCCTCATTCTGTGCACCAGATGTAGAAGGTTTTAAACCATGATCTGAAAGGCAGTAAAGATAAAATAAGAGAAAATGTGCCATTACTCTTTGCAGTTATGATTAATTCAGTTCATATTTTACAATCTGGTTATGGAGTAAAACTGCAGACTTTACATCAAGCATTTGCCATTCAATATACCAAATGTATAAAAATGCCTGATACTTTAGAAAATGGCACAAAGCTAATTCACAACGACCACATGAAGGACAGAAATAGGAATAATAAAAAAAGGACAGTAATTAGCTATCCATCTAAAATAATGAAGCTATCTCAGCCACTTGGTCAGTCTTGGCAAGAAACGCATCTGTTACAACACAAACTGATGCTCTCCCTTATCTCTCTACTACTTGATTTTAGATTAAAATACCCTTTAAAACTACCAGGTCTGCTCTATGAAGAGAAACCAAAGATTATTAATTACTATGACATGCTGTAACAATCACAGATTTGTTGTGTTTTCCTGGAAACAAAGTCAAATGCAGAAACAACTCAAAGGCCCAAACACAGGAATTGAACTGGAATCCTGGAGTACAAGCTGGTGTAGGCAGAAATCTCAGAGAAAAGGAGAAACTGAAATTCCTCATTCTGCAAACCCTTATAGACTTACCAGTTCTTTACTTTAATCCACTAGCTTTGCACACAGTAAAGCCTGCAGGAGCAAACATCTGCTTGGTAGATTCATACCTGGCTCTATTCATTGCATACTTAGTATTTTCCTTTTCTGTCAAAAGAAACCCATTGGCCAAATGAAGGTAATATAGTTCATGATCACACTTATAGAAAATTGGCCTGAAAAATATTTTTTTTTGTCCTTAGGATGAAAGAGGGAAAACATTGTTTTTTGCAAAATTAACAAATTCAGGATTCAAATGCAAGTCACAAAAGCAGGAGAGTGATCAGGAGTTTTTCCGCAGGTTTGTTTCCTTATACAGTATTCACTATCTGTTCAAAATCCAAGTACGTTTCTGCATAAAGCAGTGTATCACTTTTCTACATAATTCAAAAACAACACAAAAGCTCAAATTCAATGAATGAGTTCTACAAGGACATAAAATTGAAACACACATGTACTTAGTTTCCTGCCCACTGAGAAACTGGAAAGTGTATTTAAAAAGGCAAAAACTATAAAAAACCTCATTGCCTTAATAACTCCAGTATCTTTGTTAGCATTGGTAACTACTCCTTGGATTAATTTTATTTTTGGTAAATAGAAACACAAAATAATTAGATGATAATCAGCGAGAATTAAGTGAGCAGAGTAAAAAACCAAGCAAGCCCAACACAAACAACTTCAACTCCTCAAAAATAGTGTCCAAATATTTCTTTTTTAAAAAAATAGGAAACATGCAATTAACACAGACTTTAATATTTATGTCTTTCTGTGACTCTTCCCACCTACACTTGGAGAGAAGACTATAAAAAGATGCTCATAACAAATGAGATCTTTTAAACAAAAAATTAATTAAGCTTTAAAAGAGGTATTTTACTTCCAGAGCTTCATTTGTTTTATTTGTGTTATCAGAGGTCCCACAGAAGTGGATCTAAAACATCTGTGAAAAATTAATAACATGAATTAAGAAAAGATACAAGAATCTTAGATTTTAAGCCTAACTCGAGCAAGTCATTCCTCCAATAACTTCTCCAAACCACAATTTTCCTGCTTTCCATATTTCTAAAGAGACAGCGGGGGAAGCTGATGCTTGTATAACATTTCAAGTTGTTAGCTAATTTCTGCAATTCATTAAATATTCTTACTGACTAAAGATGAAATAAAAAAAGTGTTAGTTATCCCTTTGTGATAAACTCAATGCCATACTTCTAAAAATAGTAAGCAAAGAAGGCAATATTTGTACTTCCACGTTTACCTGAATTCTACTACATCAGTCCACAGCCTACCTGAATTCTACCACATAAGCACACAGTCTACTATAAAGTGCTGCAAATTCCTCTTCACGTTTTTTTAGTTACTTCATATGAATACATAACATGTTGTAACCAGACATTACTAGTTAAAGATTTTATATTCCTGCCAGCTCATTGCTTTAAAAACACACATATTCTGAGGACTCGGATCCCTCTGCCACAGCTTTTGTGAAAACTTTCAAAGACAACCAAAAGTCTAACTCACCCCAAAAAAAAACACTATCACCTCAAACAATCCTTTCTAAATCTCTCCCACAAAGCATATGAATATTACACCAACTACACATACTCCCAAAGTCTCCACACCTACCTGTTCCCTCGGAAAGGACGGGATGTTCCCACACGCAGGGAGGGAAGCAGGAGCCCCGAGCGCTCCCCAGAACAGCTCTAAGTGCAGACTGAGAGGAGACACGCCCTTACAGTAATCTGCCCCAGGTGTTTTGGGGCTGCAGCCCCAGGTGATCCCACTCAACCTAATGAGGGTCCAGAGCAGGTGTTGGGGTGGGTGGGGAAGGGAGAGGAACCGTGGGGGAAGGGAGAGTTGATGGAAATGAAGGTTCAGCTTTTGGCTTAGTATTCAAAACAAACAAAAAACCAAACCTCAAACAAACAAACAAAAATCATCAGACTTGGTTTATTCTTCCAAGTCAAAAAGATTCTCTGAGTGTGGTTTGGACCTGGGTTACTGTTATTTCACCTGGAACTTTTCAACTGCCCCATGTGACACAGCAGGGTCCCATCAACCAGCTTGGCTGCACACACCCATGTCAGAGCTCCTGCAACCACTTAGCCAATAAGGACCTGGAGCCAGAATAATACACAGATGCTGGGACAACTTCCAAAGAACTAATTAATCCTTAATGCTTTCACCATCCTGGAATTAGTCCTACCACTGTATCAACCGTGATGCTTTATGAACAAATATTAAACTTGCAGGACAGCACTTTCAAGGTGTAATTACATTCCAATGTAGCATTTTCCAAAGCAGAAATCTTGACAAACTTATCTGCACAGTGAAAACTTACTAATGAACACCTGTAAACATGACCAGATCATGACTAATGTGGTCACCAAAATGCAACACAAATGTGTCCTCCTGCTATAGATGTATTGCAAAGAAAGTGAACCTTAAAACTTCCAAAAAAACAGGTGCAAGACATTTGAACATCAGCCAATAGCACACTTCCTATAACCTACTTCTCAAACACACTGGACTTGGAAACGAAAACATTTTAGTTTCCAACACACAAATTTCAGGAACTACTATTTTTAGCCCATAAAAATAGGTGACATTTAACAAAGTTTCAAGACACTGAAAACCATTTTGTTTAATTGGCAAGGTTGGGCAAACTTGAGGCTGATGCATAGGTTGCTATAACAATATTTGCGTGCCTACAGCAGAAGAGTTCATCCTTTTAGAAGAAAACATTGTTCTACAGAGTACATCATAGGGCAAAAAAATTAAATAAGCTTGAAATAGCAATTTTGCCTCAAGATCCATTCCACTCCAGCCTCTGGTAGATGCTTTTCTGAAAAACATTTTTTTAAATTCTGTGCAACATTTAATTTCCCTGTTTTTTCCTTCCTGGAGGAAGGAGTTGGTCAATTTTGATAAGATTCCCAGTGTGGGTGCCCTCACATGAAATGGCTTTGCATTGCCAATTAAAGTGGTGGAGCTCCGATTTGGAAAGAGCACTGAATGCCTAACCGAAATGAATCCTGGCACATCTATATACAGCACACAGATTAGCATAGGAAAGTAAAAAAGCAGGCAGCAAAACCTTCCCCATCCTCCTTTTCAGCCATGAAATATGTGCATTACTTCTCTGCTGCTGGATCACATTAACAGTACATCCATGTGCAAGGAAAAGTGGTGCCCAGCAGGATAAAGGCACCCAGAGCAGCCCAGGGGCAGCACAAAGAGACCCAAGCGTGGCTGCTCCCACCCTACAGCCCCACCACCCGAAGGGCTGGGGAAGGCAGACAAAGGGTGTAAAGTAACATCAGTCACTACAGGGAATTTCCATTAGGTCGACTGACAGTCAGCCAGCTGGAAATGATAATTATAGATTCAGCATGATGCAAGACCACATTCTTGCAACTCTTTTAATGACCCTTTAAAAAGAAGAATGAAATGCATGGAGAGAAAAGTATAAAATCACCTTCCCATTCAAAATGTTCATCTTCCTTCCCTCCTCAATGTCATCTTTCCCCTAGAACAGTATTCTAACACTTTAAGGGAAGAAGTTAAATTTCATTCTAAACAAAACTGTGAGGAATTCACATCGACAAAGGAATCAGTGAGCTGCCCAAAATATTTAAAGTTTTGACTTCCATAACTGCCCATCTCTTCAGGATTTCAGCTCACTTCAGTGGCACCTGCAGATGCTCAGAGCCCTAAAACAAACAAGCTCTTTTCTCCATGTTATGGTGGAATTAGAGGTGTAATTTGGACTCCAGTGCCTGACTTTGCCTCTAAATAGAGAAACCTTTAAAGTTATCACTCACAGATTACTAAATTTAGAATAGCCATGATCCCAGCTGGCTGAATAAAGCAGTTCACAAATGTTACTTCAGTCCACAGATTCAGAACGATGACATCTGTTGGACTTCAGCAGAGAGACATTCTGTGCTTTAAAAGGACAATATAAATATAGTGTACTATTAACACTGCCAGAAACAAACCTATAACAACAGGCCTATGTTTTCAAAGTTCCCCTGGAACTAAAAACATTAGGCATTTTGCTTTAAAATAATTTCTGGGGGTAAAAGTATTAGCAATTATATAAAAGTAGGGGACAGGTATTAGATGTGCTCAATAGTGTAAAAGTCTGAATTGTGTATTTCTGAAGTTCTTTTGTGAGCCAAACTTTCCTATTATCTTCTTTAACCTGACTTGAATAGCAAAGATTTAAAGAACTGGAGAAGAGTAGATTAAGAAAAATAAAATATATGCTTGAGACACAATATTCTTTAACCTTCGATCAGAGACTGGGCATGTGAAGATCAGCCTGTGAAAGATAGTACCCATTAAGGTTTATGCTGCAATGGCTTTAGGGTTCATGAATAACAAAAAATGAGCTCAGTGAAGAAAAGTGGTTGAATAAAACTAAGAAATACAGTATCCACACAAGGGCTGAGAAGTCCACCTTCCTATGAACTCACTTAATGCTGTTTTCCCATTACATAAGTAAGAAATTAGTATTTGTTTAATTTTAAAGCAGGTAAGTGAGGGAAATCGACATTTTCCAGACTGTTATAGGTAACAAGCCTTTTCTTACTCAGAAATGTATATCAGGCGTGGAATGGAGGAAATAGGAATTAAGTGGTATGTTCAATGGATTCTAGCTCAGTAAACACACAAATACATGTAGGGGTAAGAAATTTGTATCGCAACAAATGACCAGAAAGAAACAAAGCTGTAATTTTTTACAGCCCATATAACCAAGGATTTCTTTTACCCTCAATAGATGAGCCCCAACATCTAATGAATGTAAACAGCAAAAATGTTCCCCAAAGAGCTGGCAACCCAAAATAGCAGGTAGTAAATGAGTAGTATAACCCTCTCTGCTCAATTGTCAGCTTCAGGAATACTCTTGGAGCAACTCAGATATTTGCTGAGTGCACCTGCAGACCCAGGGAAAGCGTTCAGTGGTCCCAAACATCAAGCCTACCCTTGGATTCATTGAAGTTGGTAGTGGTGGCTTGGTAGATGTAGGTGACTGGTTTAACAACCCAGCTCTGAGGAGATCAGCTGAATAACCTGGAATTACACCAGGTGACATCAAGTCTTTGTAAAAGATGATGTCACAATGTAATCTTCCTTTTTAAAACTACAGAAAGGGATTCCTCTTTGCCAAGATGACTAAACATATAATGAATTTTTCCCAGTGTTTTCATAACTTTTATTTGAAAATATACATCACACACTGAAGCTACAGCAGTTATAAATAAGAAAACTAGAATCTTGCAATTATTGTGACTAAAATTCTCCCTGAATGAACAATCAATAGCTTTATGATGCTGACCCAGGGAATCCCAAATGCCATGCTTGGAACTACAGAAAACCATTGATGAATATCTTTGTAGGTTAAAGGAAGCCCTTTCTGTATCTCATGTCAAAGGGGTTGATCCCACTCCATATTTATATGTGAAACAAATCAGTCATCAGAGAGAATCATAATGAAGTAAATAAATTTCACTCTGAATCCTGTTATTGTCTTCTTTAACAGCTCAATTTTTTCATTCTGATTTGAAATTTTTTGTATCAATGTGTAAAGTGAGAATGCAGAGCTTTCACCCAAAAGAACCACATAGAAACTGTTTAAAACAAAGACAATTAGCTAAATTAAAGAAACCTGAGGCACTGAATCATTTTGATTGTGGGTCTTAATTTGTACTGCAGCACACATAATCAGTGCCACATGTGAACAATTCAATACAAGTCACATTCACCTGCTGAAAATTTTGAATTCTAGTTTGAATTCTGAGGGCATTATTCAGGGAAAAATACCCATATTTCACAAAGAATTCTTCTTGAGTTATACTTGAAAATAAAAAATCTGTCTTTTTCCTTTTAATTAACAGAGGTTCTAAGACATTTCTAGGATATTTACTCTATCCTGAAAAATCAGTGCCACTACGCATGGAAAACCAGTATTTTAAAAATCCCAGAAAATGAGTTGTATTTCCTCATTAAAAGTGTGTCTTACTGAGTTCCACAACTGGGACAGTAGAAAAGAATAATAGTGATACATCTCCATCTAATTTCTTATGTCTTTCTCAGTGCCATTATAGTACTAACATATTCTCCCTCTCAAGTTTCGCTTTTTTTAATTGTGGTAGCACCACTGGGAGCAGGTGCCTTGAAGTGGGGGCACATACCAAGCCTGACCTCCCTATGAACAGCTCTGAGTTCCCTGATCTTGTTATGAATATTTTTTCTTCAAATGCAAAGCTGCAAAATGCATGAAAGCTAAAGTAATTCAATTAAGTATCTATTCTGAGCAGGAAAAGACCATTTTGTTAGAACCATTGGAGCACTAGTTTAACCCTGGTGCTCAGAATTCCCAAGCAAGTCAGCACATTAAGCCAGCTCTTCAACTTAAGAACAATTACTGTCATTTATCAGCCTGAATAGCAATAATGCACAAATCGACAGCTTTCAAGAGGCAAAGACCGAGGTAGGTGTAATGATATGCAAAGCCACAGCACTCTACATTTTGAACTGTCTCCAGCCCATCAATACATCTCCAAGTACCTACAATTTATCAATACAAATGTGGTACCCGATGAAGGCAGGACCAAAAAGATAAATATGAAGAGGGCAGAATAAAAGGTTCAAGAATGTTTGAATTTTATAATGATGAAGTGCAGATCACATTCTTACAGCATTTTACATGCAGTGACCTGATCACATCACATTTCCTTCAGCAAGAGGAAACCAGGAGAAGAGATTATCTTTCTTTCAGGTAGTTGTAAGCAGCTGCTTGGCTTTTTTCCCCTGCCATTTCTATTTCAATCATGCCTCTATGCAGTACTTACACAGACATGGTTACTTTTATTGAAATACATAATTAACATATCATTTTTATCTAAAGAAAGTACAATATATACAGAAGGCATCATTTGAGTATCATTACTATACAAACTGATTTTAGCAACTGAAGGATTTAAAGATCACTTGAAATTATCTAATAGCATATCTACCAAATGGCATTCTGTTCAGGAGTCTCAAGATTATAGGGCTAAATTCCTCTGTACCTGATCTAATTGTGTGAGGGGTTTTCTTTTTCACTTTTTTGGCTTTTTTAACATACACAGCTTCTTTGTGAGTGGAACCTTTCAATAACTAGAGCTATTGCAATGGTCAGGCATTCAGATTCCCTTTCTCATACAGGCAGGTATTGGCATTTGGATTAGCAGCTCACATCTAAAGAGAATAAAGACATTTCTATGCTTTATCATTAGGAAAAAAAAATCAAGATTATGATTATTTCACCTGCAAGTCTGGTAGTTCTACCTGAAATGCCTGGTTTTATAATACCTTTTAATTTTCTAGTTCTTTCTTTCCAATTATTACAGCATGTAAACTGTTATATGTAGTCCTACCTTAATTCAAGATTTCAAGGCGTTCACTTGAGTTAAAAGTCTGCTTTGGAATGAATGTATTTTGCACAGGGGATCTCACTGTGCAAATTATGTTTCCTAAATTACTTCTACCTTCAAAAACTTAACTGTATTACAGAAAGTACTAACATGTCCAGGTGGATAAAGTGAGGTATGAGCAGAACTGATAGGGCTTTGCCAAAGAATAAACAGTAAAAACAGTCTTGTAGTTAAAGAACAGAGTTCAGGAGCTCTGGGGTTTATTCCCAGCTCTGCTACAAACTTCTTACACAGTCCTGAACACTTTGCTACGAGCTGTGCTTCCAGAGACAGGGGATAGCTAAACCCTAAACACAGGGTAGAGCTTCTTCAGGGGACAGACAACAGTTATTGATCAATGGAGAACACAAAACCGTGATCCATGAACATCTGTGGCATTCCTTAGCAGAGGTCTGGAACAATATTGTCTCCAGCCTTCATGAGTCAGAATTTGCACAGAGATACAACTCATCATATGATATAGCTCAGAGTCGAGAGGACTTAACAGGAGCTTTCACATTATTTAAAATACAAATTTAAAAACTTCCTCACAGTTTACTGCCTTTCTAGAATTCATTCACCTTCCTCTGACTATTCAGGTTTATATTCACATGCTTTGAGTTTATTTTTCACATCCCTTTTTGTTCCTGAAAACTCCTTTCACCAACTGTTACCTTCTTACCAAATGGGCTCATTGCCTGTTCCTAAGCAATAGGTGTCTCAGACAGCTCAGGCTGCTGGAGAGGGTGCAGAGATCGAGGATACCAACCCCTTGGGAATGCCTTGGAGACCACCAAGATGTCTCAAATGGCAGAATATGCCAAAGTGTGGAATGAACTGAGCCTAAGACATCCTTTTCCTGGAGACCTTTCTTACACTGCTGATTACAACTGGTCACCAGTTTAGGAGACTTGCCAGTTAGTAATGTGAGCATTCAGTCAGAAGTAGTTCACTCCCAAAAAGCCCAATGAACAGGTTACTAAAGAAATAATATGTAGGGTTATCTCAAGGCAAAACCAGAAGAGAAACCTTCCACTGATTAGGACAGCACAGTTTGGAGAACTTAAGAACTGTTGTTTTGTAGCCAATGACTTCTGTATGAGCTCTGGCATTCCTCTTTCAGCTCAGTTAGCAATGCATGTGGCAGGAGCCTCCACAATGGAAGCAGAACAGTATTCTTTTCCAAGGAGGTGAATGGGAAACTGTCTGCACAGTCTCCTGTTACATGGTATCCCTTCCTATCTAACCACTCCCACAGTAGTATTATTATATTTTTTAAAATCTCATTTTCTTTTTTAAAATCATGTTTCTAACATTCCGTAATTCTAAGAAAACACTGCAAGTTTGCAGCCAAAAGTTTCTGAATACTAAAGGAAAAGAAACAAAAAGAACTTCAAGTAAATAGTTTTAAAAGACTGTTTTAAACCAATGTCACTTTTTTGCCTGAAAGTGATTGTTGGTCTGGAATTTTCCTGTAAGTAATGGCTCTAAATCTACAGTGATAGAGAACTTTCATGCCTGCAACTTTTCCTTCTAACCTGTTTATGTCCAACCTCACTACTGTTACTAAGCTCTATTGCTCCTGTCTAATAGCAGCATCAGAAATGCAAATTTACTATAAAAATCCAAGGCATAAAACATTACCCTGATAAAAAAAATAAATTATTCAGAAGAATAGGAGAATATTCTCAAATAAATGTGTAACCTGAACAACTTAAATGACATGTTATTGTGTCAAATCCCTTTGTTCATTTCTTATGTCTAAACTGACTGAGAGTTTGATCTTGCTTCCTCGGAATTCAAAACAAAACTTCCATCTTTTTCTTTGAAAAAGCACAGAAAGATCTTCTGGAGTGATATGATATTTTCTGTTGAAAAGACTTCATATTTGTCTATTCCTTCAACTAAAAAGCAGAAACAAAATAGTGAGAAAAAACTCTAATAGTTCCAGTTTCAAAGACCAATTAACTTAAGAACTATGGGGTAGTCACGGGGTTCTGCTAAGAAAAGTTGAGTATCACATTTTGGCTAATTATTTAATTAAACTACAGATAATTCTGAGTTACCACAATGGCTTGAAGGGACCTGGAGGTCTGGGAACTTCCAAGGCTTCTGCCACCACTGTAGAAATAAGAAGAGGGGACAAGGATCTAGCACATCTGCTTTCTTCCTCCTTTCACTGAGATCTCTGGCAAAGTTGTCACTTACCCTGTGAGAGCTGCTTAACAGAGAGGAGACATGGAGACACGGAGCACCTGGTTCTTTTTGCTAGAGTTGGGGTTTCTTATTTGTTTCAAGGTTTTTAAAAATCAATAAAGCTACAATATACTCCAGGCACCAGAGGAAGAACATCTCTAGATACTAAATCCAGCTCATCCATGTTTTGGTTGCTTTGAAGACAGCATGGAGCAAAGCTGGGTATCAGCATGGCTTGGGTTCCTGAAGATGGTTTAACCAGACACTTAATTCCATCAGTAACACAAAGAGAGGATGTCAGGAGCAGGGCAGAAATTTTGGCAGCAGAAGTCCAGCCAATCTCCTCCCAATTAATGGCCACAAAGGACACAATCAGTCAAACACAGCTGGATCACCCTTGGAGTGACCTTAATTTATGGTAAAGTTTGATGCCAACCTAGTGCAGAATTTGTCAAAAGGGGATTGCAGCATCAACTGTTTCAAAGTGCCATAAAGACTGATTTTATTTCATAAAAAAGAGCTCAGCTAACCATTGTCATTTCTAATGGGCCTTCTAGCACAAAGCTCTTTGTTGGAAATGTGAATATTCTTTTTAAAGGAAGTATTCCTAAATATGGATATTTAATATAAAATCTCATACTGATATCTGGACTTAAACTGGCAGGAAAGATATTACAGCCATTTTATCCTTTTCTTTTCTATTAACTCTATAACAAGTATGAAATATCTACAGAAGATGACATGGAAGAAAAAGCAAACAATAAAATGGGAATCAAACCCTCTCAACCTGCAGAAAAACTTCTTGGCTCTTGTTACTCTTCTCTTTGAAGTATCCATGCAGTAATTTAGAAGACAGTGCAAACTCACAGACTGAAAAGAATAGAGGGCAAATCAGGGCTAATTCAAGGATTCAGATCCAATGTTGATATATTTAAACATACTATAACCCAAATAGGAGGGTTTTCTTCAATGTCATCTTATTACACTGCAAGGGAGGAAAACAGACAGTTCAATCACAAAATCATAATGCTTAAGCAGCATGAAATCATAAAGCTAGCAACAAAGCAGGTGAAGCATGCTACATTTATGATTCATATGCTTCCTTTCACCCTAGCACAGTCTTGCTTTACTGATAGCCCTAAATGGCCAGTCCCTGCTGGTCTCCCCAGCACAAGAGGAGGGAGCAGGATTATCCTTTTGGGTGTACTTACTGTACTGCACTCCATCATATAAAACTAATGCACATGAATACTTAAACTGTTTATCCAACTGTACACATAGGTTACAAGATACCATAAATAGGATTGTTGTTTAGACATGTACATAAAGCTCAGTGCATACAAATAATCTTTACTGTCACATTCTAGATCCATTGAAATTGGTCTACTGCTACAATATAATTTGCTGGGTTTACTTTGCTACAGACATCCAAATTCCCCTAAAAACTGATGTGAATCAAAATTAAAAAAAAACTATTTGCAAAATCATATTTATAAAAGAAGGTCTAAATGGGAACTTTCTTTGATCATGTAGTTGTCTCATAACTTTTTCTTATGTGATTTTGAGACCATCAGTGCTGATATTGTCAAGAACTTGTAGGGCAAGTACAGCTTGCAAGAGGTGTCTCCTTAAGATTTACTTGAGTATAACTCCAGAGTAGAAAACTCTCAGCTTTATCTTGTGCCTCCACGTGGTGAAATAGGCATTGCCAGCCAAGACACTAAACTGAAATTAGAACATCACAAAACAAACTGGGACATTTCCTCTCTGCACTAAAGCTGGACTCTGACAGAGGTGAGGGAAGGGCAAGGACAGCTCCGATGGGCTGGAGGCTCCCTCAGGCTCTGCAGCAACTCGTGGGGGTGAGTGAGGAATCAACTTGCAGAATTCAGTCCACCTTTATTAACCCACATCTTCCTGATACAAGTCAATTCCTAACAAAAGGATAGTATTTTCTGGAGTGACTAAATAATCTAAAAAAAACTGAACTGGGGTCTCTTGGCCTTTTTACAAATTTTAACCACATCTCATATACTGACATTTGTTCATTACCAGGTAAATACACCTGCTATACTGCCATCCATTGTCAATCAATAATCCATAGTATCAATGAAGTTTCTAAATTGATTTCAAGATAACACCATTGTTCTCAAAAATTATATGAACTAATTTTTCCTATTTAACATGAATACAATAAAGAAGTCTTTTCCAAGATGTACCTACAATATACTTTATACACAATATACAATATACACATGAAGCTTGTTATTGTAGTCAAAAAGTAAAGATAGTAATAGAGGAACTAATGGAATATTTATTTGTTACGGGCATTTGCATATCATTTTCTGAATGCTAATTCTGAGACACAGAATTAGCAGTTTCTACCTTTGTCCTCAAGTAAGACTCAATCAAAAATTCTTCCATTTCTCTTTCCAGCCAGAAGATGGAGTGACTGTTTCCTTAGAAAGATCCTTATCACACAACCTGCTATCCTGCCTCCTTCCCAGAGCTATGCCAGCTTCCAACCAGGGAAATGTTAATAACCATGATAAAAGCTCTACGTTATTCTGAATTTTGAGACATCAATTCTGCACACTACAATGCTGTTGTCTCAGTTCAAAGTCTACTCTATCAGCTTATGACAAATCTTTCTAGAATATATTGGGGGTGGAGTGTTTCTGAATTACTTCTGTCATTGTAGTCAGTATCTTTCCAGTCACAGTCTTCACTCAGGGAAATTTCCACAGAAATAGAGGCAGTCTTCAAATATAGTTTACTGATCATTCTTTCTGAGAAGTGATTTTCCCACAGTTCATCAGAGAGCTGGCAATTCTGGAACAGGAGCTTGCTTACTAATGTTGGACCTACTGCAGATTCATAGCAGAGAGTACATCACACAAGAAGCAGTGTGAAAAAAAGCAGGTAACTCATGGTTACATGTTCTTCACCTACAGGAGTTCCAAGGAAATGAACAGGCTCCTGTCAAACAGCTTGAAAATGAGACTAAAGACCAACAAGAAAATCAGCAGCTATGATTATAATTAAGCCTTCAATTAACAGCATACTTCCTGAAATGACTGAATGGTAGTAAGAACCTGGCTCATGAACCACAGATACCACAAACAGACAAATTGAAGAGGCAAATGCACTAAAGATTACAACTAGCTGACACTCCTGGAGCTCTGCACATACCACAGTGACCTAAAAGTTCTAAGAGGCTTAATGTGAAAAGCAACTTATCAACCGCATCACTAAATTTGACTTCCACAGCACTATAAGCAGATTACAGGTATTCTAAAATTAATCACATATCTGACTACACCTGTAGCTGACATAACAGCATTCCCTGGCTATCTGCCCATGAATTTGGGGTCCTTCTGGCACTTACAAAATAGAGACATCTAAAAAAACAGGGTTATCTTTACCTTCTGGATTAGCTGCAAAGGTGGAATAGAGGGTTTTTTCTTGCTTTAAAGCACAGAAAGCAAATCACCACCCAGAATTCAAACAAATGTGCCAGTGAGCACAGATATGCCAGTTGTCAATATGAGGAAAATGTTTTGCAGTTACTCTGTGAATTAGTCTGATCACTTGTAAGTTCCAAAAAGTAAATGTAATGGAAAAGTTATTATATTTAATTTCCTCAAGATTTTAATTTAGACATGTCTGCAGAACATTTTTGCATAATAAGACATGAATTTCTATAACTGAATACATTGTGCTTCCATGATTTTTTCTTAAAAATACAATACAATAACTTCTTACATACATACAAAAATGTATTTTCTCAGTTATCAGATATTTGTTTATAAAGTTTTCACAGTTACCTCACAGGTACAAGTTTCACTCACCAGATATTAATAATTTAGTTTCTAAAACGTTGTGTTACTTCTCATAAAAGACATTCACTCACATTTATAGTTCAAAAGGTTTAACCTGTTATTGCAGCATTACCAAGGGTCGTGATGGTAACTCCAGAGAGGTTAGGAAAAAAAGATTGTTCAGGAAGTCCAGCATCTGGGAAACTCAAAAAAACCCTGGACAAATGACAAAAAATACAAAGCCCAGCTTTAACAAAAGGAAAACAACAGATAACCAGATAGGTTTTTCTCATTGTTATTTTTTATAATTTATGAAAAAGTATTAACTAACAATGATATTAGATCTGAGTGTCAAAACCCAAGCTTATTTCTGCTTCACCACTACTTTTTTAGACATTTTTTCAGACATAAACCATCTCTAGTAAAACAGAAAAATGTAACTAATATCTGCAAACTTTTAGATAGCAACATGCTTACTATTGTTGTACAAAAAAAATTAATGAACTATTTTCCATTTCTTATCATTAATACTGGTTTTGAAGCTACTACTTTTGTGCTAAAACTGCAAAAGCAGCCAATATGGTACAGAGATGTAAAGACTTTAAATACTGAGCTCAGCACTTTTGCCTGCATGCTCACAAATACATTATGTGTAAGAAAAACAATGTATTATTGCATAACATACTTAATTGCATCTCTCCCTGCAGGACTCCATCCAAACACGGCATGTTGTATCTTCATAAAAAATATTTTGTAGAAGGAATTTGGAAAAGCAGAGAGCTAGTAAACAGATAGCCATTGCACAAAAGTTACAATGCATTATGTATTTAATAACCTAAATTTTTCAGTTGACAGTGCAGTTTTTTAGTGAACCTGAACGGACAGTAACTCCACATGCTTATTTGTAGTGCTATCTCTCCCAGCTCTTAAAAAGATAAGCTATTAGCCCAAATGGCAGATACTGTTTCCATGCTCACAAACACTGCCTAAAGATTTCTTCACTTAAAGACATATTTAGAGTTCATTGCTTTCCAGATTTGAATTTATATAAAAGTTGGAGAAGAGGGAGGTTTTCTGAACTGGACTTTCGGGAAAGTGGGTGAGTTTGTCCTCCAAAAGCACATTATCATTGTGCTCCCTGGAGGAGAGGAGCAAAAGAACTGGCAGGTGAGGGCACAGCTCCCCAAGGCTGCTGTGGGCATAGCACCTCTCATTCTGATGATTTGTTAACAATCTATGCTATTTAGGTCTATGTTCTTTAAAACACGCACGTATAGAAAGAGAAAAAATTCTGACTTCTGCAGAACTGTCTTCAGAGAGACACATTCTTCTATCCCATACCATCTACCAGAAAAGCTGTGACGTTTTCCTTTAATTTCCATGACAGCAGTTGGGAGCTAGCCCTTGTTCAATGGTGCAGGAGGATTATCTTGTTCAATGGTACAGGAGCATTACGTACAAACACTATAATATCAAATACCATTTAAGTTGGCTTCCCTTTGAACACCCCAGCTTGGGCAGAAGGAGGTTGGGAAGAAGAAACCAGAGCAGAGATGCTGGTGGGCTGGGTTTGTATTGGCCCTCCCAAGGTTTTTACTCAGTGGAAACCTTTTCACCCTATTTACTCATCTGCTGTCCTTGATGCAACATATTTCTGCAATATTTCAGTCAGAGAGAGCTTGTGAAAGCATCTGATGTCACCACAGTCAACGCAGAAAAAAAGCCCTCACTCTCACTGGGCTGATCTAGAAGTATGTCAGTCTTGTTAAGAATCTTCGAGAATTTTTTTAAAAAGTCCTTACAGCCAAACGCAAGGCCAAGCTCATTAACATCAGCAGCAGTCTTACACAAATAAACAAATTAAGAGATGATTAGTGTAAAGCTAATCAGTGCTGGGTGTCAGTGCCTGGGGGCCAGCACTGGGGGCTCTGTGAGGAGAGGATGGGGCTGCCCCACACGGGACAGGGACAGTTCCAGACGGTTCCAGACGGTTCCAGATGGTTCCAGACGGTTCCGGATGGTTCCAGACAGTTCCGGATGGTTCCACAGCCATCCCAGCACAGGGCACCGCTGAGGCCCTCGGTGACACTGGTGGCACCTCTGTGGGAATATGTCTGAGAGAGGGAGACACTGGCCGGCAGTGAGGGGAAGGTGTGAGAGAAAATGGGAGCAAAAGCACGAGGGAAAGCAGGAGGAGCAGCCCTGCAAGCACAAAGTTGGGATAAACCCTGGAGCTGGGTGTGTACATGGGTTGGGAAGGAAGAAGTGAAATTGCACCTAGGAAGAAGAGGAGGGGAGGGTAGGAAGGTGTTGTTTTAATTTTGTCTTTGTTTCTCAGTGTCCAAATTTATTTTATTTGGCAAAAGTATTAAATTAATTTTCCTCCAGTCAGGTCTGATTTGCCCATGCCAGTAAGTGGTAAGAGATCTCGCAGTCCTCACCCTGACCCATCTCCTTTTCCCCCTGTCCTGTTCAGGAGAGCACTGAGAGGGCTCTGGGGGCACCACTGGCTGCAGGACAAGGTCAACCCACCATGCCCAGCCGATGGACAACAACAGTGACTGCCACCTGAGGGGGGAATATGACAAAAAAGCGGGAAAGTTAAAGGGGGTAAATATAAAGTAAAGATATATTTGAACTCTTATCCCTGCCTGGGTTATTACTGGCTGTAGGGTCTGCAGTCAGTCTCTGATATATTTGGATATTTTGATCACACATCTATATTGCCAATATTTATTTCAGTGACACATTTGGGCCTCTGTACTCGTTTAGTTCTATTCTCAGCACACAACCAGAACCCTAAATATAGTCCTAGTCTGTCTGTGGGTATCATGCTGTGCAGCTACAACAAGCACACTTTACTGTAGTAACCCTTTCTTCTACCCTTGAATTGTGTAAGCACTTGGAAGGATCTATATCTAAAAATGCTCAATTTCTTTTATTGTGTCAATCCTGTATATATCTATTTGTAGGCAAAGATGTGAATGAAACCATGTGGATATACATAAAGATATGGATATACATGGATATAGCTAAAGAAACAAGGTTTCTAATAAACATTGAATTAATCTGGAAAGGATCATATATAAAAGGAATAAAAAAACTGAAAAAAAATACTTCTAAAAACATATTTTCAGGAGATATATACTGAATATACATTATGACACTTGAAGTATGCTATACTTTTACATATATTTTTTTCCTGAGATGCATTGAGTATCCTTGAAGTCTATTATCAATTAACCTCCATTTCCACTAAATTGCTCCCAATAGCACACAAAGATATTCCTGGTTACAAACCCTGCCGATGCTGCCTTTCCTGCCAGGCCCACCATCTCCCCTCACATACTGAAAAGTGATGTGGGGTTTGTTTTTCCTTTCCCAGTTTCCTGAATGTTCAGGAAAATTCTTGTCTTGTAATGCCCCTGGTGGCTCCTGAAGAGTAGCAGTGTCATTCCTGCACACTCCATTTGTGTAGCAGTTGTGATACTGATCTAACAGTCCACCAAAACACGGCTCTCAATGCTTAACATAATTGAGCAAAACACAACCATTCTGAAATTATTAATACTATCACAGGGAGATTAATTTCCTTTTGATGTTCTTGTATCAGGAACTCCACTTTGATTCATTGATGTCACAGAACAAATTAGTGCAGTACACAGCCAACAGTATGATATTAAAATCGGACATTATTCCACTGCTGATATCAAACAATAAAGTACCAGATGGCTTTTTTTCAGAAATGCCTTTCATGTCGGAGTAAAAGGCTGCACAAACCAAAAGGATTTTTTTCTGGAAGTTGTTCTAGGTTGCATACCTAGATCAAAATCTTCAATGTATGAAAAGGCTACATTATATGACAAAAGGTCAAACATCCAATGGTAAAAGAAGATAAGAGATGTCATAATCTTCTGTGTTTTGGCTCTTTAGCTTCAAAGTGGCAACAAATTACTACCCTTGGTGAAAAAAACCCAAACGCTGAACAACTTGTGTTTACTTTTGAACAAAATATTTGCCAAACATTCAATTTTAATAACATTGTCTTTTTATACACCAAATTTACTTATAACACATGCTACATTTGTTCTGAAAGAAATTATTCATAATTAATTGAAAGCAATTATATTTACACTACCATCAAAACCGGATTTGTAAGGACAAGCATTACCGTTCCAATGCTCTCCATTTCTACACTAAAACTGAACAAAATAGAACCACTTACTTTGACCTCAGACCATAGGACTGGCAAAAAAAGAGCAGGGAAACATACTTACATAGTGAGTAAAAACAGAAGAGTCGAAATACTGAATTCTAAATAAATCTATAGAATCTCTAGAAAGGAATAATACTTCAAAACGTCCTTAAAAACCACCTCAACAGAGGAACATGCTGCTAAGTGGATTAGCTGCAATACAAATCCAATTGAACAAAACAGGCCTTCTAACAACTTGCAATTTGCATTTCTCCAAGGAAAACTGGTGATTAATTTTGCATTAATTGCAACAACCTGTTAATACTATCCCAGCCAGGTTTCACTGGCAACCAGAGTCACTTCTTTCAGTATCAATTCTTACTATTTGTTGTATGTATCTAATGCTAACACAGGAGTCCAATTGAGTTTTCCCAGTATTCTCATTAACATGGTATCTTTTAAAAGCTTGGGCTACTTATGAAAGAAGTTGGGGAGCTACTGTTCTGAGTTACTGTGCCTCTTCTACCCTACAAAACACCCCAAAAACTGTATTCACCATCATTTTTAACACAAATTATGTTTACAACATATCATGTTTAATACACTGAATGCATCTAGTAGTTAAACAAACAAAGATCTCCACTTTTGAGCGTTAAAGATCCTTCCTATCAAATTAAATGAATGGCCAATAAGGTGTTAGGCACTGAAAATGTGAAATATTTGGCTCTACCAGTAACAGCCCAAGTACTTTATTTTATGTAGAACACGATGTGGTTTGCTTAGCTTGGAAAGAGACTCAGTGAACAGGAGTGGGAGCTTTCAAAACGCAGAGAAGTACAACTTAGTGCTCTTTCCCCATAAAGCTGCAGAATGCAGGTCCCTTTCAGCTGTTAAAAGACTGAAGGATGACTTGGAGTAGAACAATAATGTCAGAAGAACAGCCAAGTGCACACCAGACAGCCATAAGAACTTCATTTGACTTGTATTGGCAATTGATTTAAATGGAATTGCAACTACCCATCAAGGTCAAGAGTGCTTTCTTGACATTAGGGACCTCTGTGTCAACTGTAAATGTACAATGGCCATCTTTTTTTTACAAGCATGTTGAAATCATTATAAATCATGGTTTAGAATGATTGTTTTAATGTTCTAGGTAATGTGATTTTGCCAAACAGCAGTATTGCTAGCTGAACAGTTTGAAATGTGTTATTCACTATACAAATTACTCCACAAAATAATAAAACACCTTTTATCAGATACTACACAGCTTAGCCAAAAGAGATGGATCACACCAGGTACCTTCCATCTCAGTTTAACAATAGTAGTTTTAAGACAACAGTGTTCTGATTTCAGGATGACAAGGTCTTGCTTAAGATTAGTGCAGAACATTAGGCAAATGTTATCCTAACACTCAAATAAATGCTAAAATACAGGCTCCAAGTCAAAATCCCTGGAATATCCTGCAACATCTATAGTAGATTGTCCTCCTACTGAATTTGAGGACAACCTGTTTATTTGCCCCCACTGTGGCAAATATAATTTTTAAATTTCTTGAAAAAAAAGGGTGTTTATGGTGCTCTAAAGACAAGTAAAAACCATGTCTCTGTTTGGGGTATTGATAATCAAGATCCCTGACCTACAGAGATGAGGGGTACTCTGTAAATATCCTTTCTATTTGGTTCTAAGAAATTACTCATTTAGTTTCCATGTTAAAACTGTGTTCAGATTATCTTGTTCCAACACCTGCCACGGGCAGGGACACCTTCCACTAGCCCTGGTTGCTCCAATACCCATCCAGGCTGGCCTTGGACACTCCCAGGGATGGGGCAGCCACAGCTTCTCTGGGCACCCAGTGCCAGGGCCTGCCCACCCTCCCAGGGAAGGATTTCTTCCCAATATATAATGTAAACCTGCTCTCTGTCAGTTCAAAACCATTCCCCCTTGTCCTGTCACTACCTGCCATAGTAAAAAGCCTCTCTCTGTCTTTCTTCAGGCACTGGAATCATAGAAATCAGCTCAAGAAGTGAAGTGCGACAAGGAGAAAACAACAGGACAGATCAGGAGAAGTAAAAGACCAGCTCTGTGTCTCAGTGCAGTAATAGTATTTGTATTGGCTTCAGTAACCACTGGCACAGCTCAAACAGCATTTGCGTGGTGTAAGCTCTGTTGGCTTGTGGTCTGTGGTGCTCTATCTATTTTTTAAACCTAATAACACGTCATTCTGGAGCTATAATTCAGCTTATATTTTTGGCTATATACTGCTATACTTGTTTATATTTAATTTCATGAGTTGGTGAAGTCAACAAACAGAACAAGTGAAACATGGGTAAGGAATATAAGGTTAAAGAGGTCTAAATGTCATATCGTAATATAAACATAAAACTCTAAAGAGTGAATAAACCCAAAACTTACATGATAAAAATAATCTTATTTTTCATTGAATTACACTGAATTATGTTAAGTATCATGTAACCAATCTTTAAGCAGTTATTGTGACTCCTTTAGCATCAGTCCCATAAAGGGATCCCTTCAAACCAGCTTTTAACTGATGCATAAACAAAACACAAACATTCTTTTTCCACATTTTTTAGGGAAACTGCTTCTGAATGTTGCTGCTTCACCATCATTACACTGGATAACAGACACCTCTTTTGCCTTCCAGCCCAGACTCGGGTTCATCTTGCAGAACAGCAACTCCTGAGCACAAAAACAACATTATTGTGGAGCATCCCAATGCAAATTGGCTTGTTTGAGAAGTTTGTAAAACCCTTTTCTTCTAGTGCCTCCCCTTTTGACTAATTAACTAATAATAATTTGGTAACCTAATAGTAATTGACAACATAGAAATGCATCATATCCATGTCCTGAGAACTGACATGGGCTGCATTACATCACCCAGCACGCTGCCTTTCATACAACTGTTTCATTACCTGGAAGCTTCTCGGTAATGAATATGCTATTAAAAGGGTTTTTTAATTTTCATGTTTCTCATGTTGCAATACTCCAATAAATTTCTCTGACTTCCAACATAAATAAGTTTCATTATTCCTCATTATTAAAAGAAACAAACACATTCTCCTTCACTGAAAGGGTGTCATATAATTAGATGACCTTCCTACATAAAATCATAAATGAATAAGGACCTGACAACTTGCATGAAAATATTTAATCAGACATTAGGACATTAAATATTGTTAGTCAAAACACAAGACATTATTGTACTAACAAATGCTTTCAGAAACCGTCTTTTACAATACAAGAGATCAAAACAGACTTTAGTTTTACTACACCATTAGACAAGTCCCAGATTTTCAACAATTTATCACCAATTTCTTCATTTGGTTGCTTTAAACATGCTTTTAAAACGTACTTGATAACTACTAAAAATTGTATACAATGCAAATGACATTTCAGATAAGTTTTATTGACTTAATGCTCTGGTAATAAAATTATAACAATCAGTATTATTTTGATTTATTGCAAATTTTACTTTCACCTTTAATGGACTTAGTGCATGGCAGAATTGAATGTAATGCTGCTGCCACCTCAAGGTCACCACAGAAAATTGTGATGGTTTTTTTCAGTCTACTTGGATCTAATAAACAGTAGCAAGATTTAATAACTAAGAGTGAACAGACTCTTTTGTTTTCATAAAGTTGTTTGATGCTCACTGTGTCCAGATTCCACACACATATTTGCAATAAAAAGCTAACCTCCTGTCTCTGTGCACATGGAAGTGCAGAGACACACACAGCACTAATGGTTAGATAAAAAAATCTTTGGGTGTTAAGGAATTTCATAAGGTGAGTCAAACCACACAGTCCTACTTTCACACAAGCTCCCCAACAAGAAGTTGGCTCAGAAAAATTGAAAGGGGAATTTGAAATTCAGTCCATTACTTTTTCAGGGTTTTTGGACAATAGGATGGACAACTCCAGTTTGTCACATTTATGTCAGTATTTTAATACAGATTTCAAGGGGACAAGCACATAATAAGTTCAGTACCACAGACAGGCAAGTTGTGTGAATTTTCTTATTTAAGATTCTGCAGGGCAAAGAAATATTTTAATGAAGAAAATGGGAGCCATGTATTTACTATGAAATACCTGCAGTGCTGTGTGATTGTTTGGATGCTCAGAAATTATAACAGTTTGTACTCTTAAAAGTTCTACAGGAACATCACAAAAGCCTCACACCATCATACACATGTCAAATATGTGGTCAGTTATATAAATGTTGCAAAAATTCATCAAGATTATGTTAACATGAGTGCTACACTGAAAAATATCACACTCTAAAATTATGATCTACTGCTGAAACTCCATCTCAAGCACCTCTGTGCTTGATTAAAAAACCCTGACTGATCCCATTTGGCAAAAACCAGATTTCAATTCAAATGAAAAAGTCTGCAGGAGATCAGTCTACAGAATATAAGAAAAGTTTCCAGGAGTAGCCAAGACCACCGACTGAAGGACAGGTCCACAACTCCCTTTAGTGATATGAGAAGTACCCAAAGGCACTCCTTATTTTTTGATTTAAGTTATCCAGTTGCCATGCTGAGCAGAAGGTCTTAATATCTCTGTTCTGGCCTACACTGGTAATTGATACTGAAATTAAGTCATGGGTATACCAGGGTTTCACACCTGACTGGGTTTACAAGTTTTGGGAGGTATTTTATCCTTTGGGAGCTGGCATCTAGCTCAACTCTACAAGTTCTTTCTCACACCAGAAATTAGTGTGTTTTAGTCTACACTGCCTGATTTAACAAGGAGGAAAAAGTAATGCCTTTTAACTGTAAAAAAAAATTAGCAATTAAATCAATTACAGGAATATTAGCTACATTGGAACTCCAGGGAGTCCAATTCTTTTTCGGGGATCTCCTTTTACACGTGAAATAGTAATTTATGTGATGTCTGATCTGATTCCAGGCCTATTGCAGCTTATCACTCACAAATGAATTCTCTTGAATGTGTAAATACCCACTGAGGACAGTCACTGGGGCACATAAGAATGGCAAATGTAGCAACTGGGATCAGTATGGCCCTGCTATAATGCCACGCTTCACACACAATCATTTCTCTCCCCAATGCAAAGGATATTTCTGTGTTTTCACTGACTGTAAGAAGAGAAAAAGAGTGCTGGTTTGCTGGTTTTGTTAGAGTCTTTTGTGCATGTGACTCCCCTTGCTACAACTGTCAGTAATAAATCACATTGTGCACTCCCTTAGTTGGATTACATACCTAAGAAAGCATTGGTTGGGGTAAGAGCTGGCAAAAAATATCAATATCAAAGTAAAGCCATAAAAAGGGAAAATAATAATGGTCATTACAATATAGTACATCATGTGGCAAGTCTCCATGAACTGCCTTGATCTTTTCTGTATAGCTAAATAATTTTGGTCCCTTCTCTAAGCAGAGTTCCATGGCCAATTCAGCAGCAAACTCCAATCCAAAATCTCTTTATGATTCTCACTAATTTAAAGCAGGTCTCTCCTCAATACATGTACACAGACCACACTGTATTTATATTAACAGATGTAAGAAACCTGCATGTAAGATGTAAGAAACACCTCTTAAGAATCACACCTACAAATTTATCATTTCTCACAAAAAAAGAAAAAGATGACAGGAAGGTCCTTCCCCTTTCACACTCAACTACAGCCCAGGTTCATCCTCTTCTGCTTTACCCTCCCTGCACACCTTCCAAGCAGAGACAAATATGCCTATTGTGGTACTTTGGCTGAGTTCAAAAAAATCATCTACTTACATACTAATAATAGTTAGACATGTGATTTGGGGTGACATTTTTATGTAAGATTTAATATAGAATGCAGTTCTAATTATGTTTTGCCAATATCACTGACAGAAAGAAGCTTTCACTTACTTCACAGATGAAACCTGCAGATGCAGCAGTTGTGAAAAGCATTGCTGTGCCAATGTAACCTCTATAGAAATTATAAGTTATGTAAGTTGCTGGTGGTATAGCTGTATCAGAAAAATAATCTTTATTTATTGTAGAGAACATTTCAGCACCTTGATTTGAGCCAATGTGAAGCTTTCCATAATGTCTCCCTATTTGCAGCTCCTCTGGTTGTCTCTTCTTCTCAATACCAAGAGAAGTCAGTATGCTGAAGATAGTACAATATATTCCACAGAATGGCATAAGGGGAACTTTGCAAAAAAAATTATATTCTCTTATTCCTGAGAAAAAGTTGTAAATATAAAGTGAAGAAGCCTATGAGAAAGAAATATAGAAAATTTTTTCTGTAAAAAGCAATTCCAAATAAGTGACTTATGGTCAAATAACTAAGATTCAAGGGAATGAAAGTAAGTTTGCAAATAATAGGACAGATGCTGTTAAATCATCTCTAAATTGCAATTACGTATTTTACGTATACACTTACTTGCACACATAAAATTAGATTTACGTAGAGCTTTGAGGTGGCCCTGAATCACAGGGTTTAAATCTGGAGTCAAGCCTATGTCTACACTCCCATAAAGCTGGGGGAAGCAGGGGATTGAGTATAGGGATTTTAAGTCTCATATCCTATACAAAATAAAGTAGATGTGATTCTAGGAGACAGAATAAGTCATACAAGAAAGCAGAGGCAAAGAGATTTCCCTTTAATCACAGAAAAGTGTACCTAAAGTACAGAGTGAAAAAACCCTCATTGTTTGATAACTTGTCATGAAAAAATACAAGGTCTCAAGGAATGAGAAATTCACTGATTTGCAGTGATAGCAGTACTAAAATAATTAAAAGACAGATCAAGGGCAAACAAAAGTTAAAAATATCATGGCTATTGTCTGAATATATGACATATATCAGACTTAGAGCTTTTTTGCAAATACTAATAATTTAGATTTAGTAAACATGTTAGTAACCATCTTCTCAAAAATAGGAGATACGTATCTAAATTAAATTAATATAAATCAGCCCCTAGATGTCATTGTTGCAGCTGAAATATCATGTAATACAGAACTTTACTAATTCTCTAGCAGAAAAGGCTGTGTAAAGCAAAATAAGCCATCTAAGTAATATAAATTCTGCTTGGTTTTAATGCCTCGCTGCAAAAGCACAAAGAGCTCAGAGGCTATGACAGAAAAATAACTAACTTTAACTTCTCCAAGTGGTTGTGTGGCAGATTTGGGTTCTGGCAGGAGGTGGGCACAATCACCTCAAAGGGTATTGCAATCTAAACCTCAGACCAAAACCTCACACAGCCCTTCCACAAGGGAAGGGGCTTTGTAACTCCAGTCAGTGCTTGTCTCAATACTAAAACATTGACATTTTATATAGTTAACATATCTCTGATTCTATCTGGAACAGCTGTACCTGTTCTATCTCTATATACAAAAACCTGGGGTTTAAAAATACTGGGGTTTAAATTTCCAAAGTTTTGGTTTCTACCATATCTTGTAGTAACGGGTTCCAGAGGTTAAATACACATATACAAGGGAGAAGAAAGAAATCCTAAACTTCCTGTACCTGTTTTGAAAATGCAACCATTCAACTTTACTGAGTATCTAATTAGTCTAATAGTAAGAAAAGCATATTTAAAGTGTAATTTATTTTCTCTGTACTAGTTATTATCCTTATATATCTATCATGCTCTATTGTATTGTCTCAGTACTTCTAATAATCTTAATCCACCTGCACTATTTTCTCTCAGAATACCATGTAGTCCTCTTTCATAAACAACACAATATCATTTTTCCTATTCAGTGTTCTTCCCACTCTCTTCTCTCTCTCTCTGCATTTTCCTAGATTATACACCACAATTGCAAACTTCTGTATTTAAAGGGTCAACATGTCCCATGTAGATAGAGCTCAATTTCACAGTAAGGGCTCCCACAGCACCAGTCTGATAAATCAAAGCAGCCAATACATGTACACCTTTGTAAATATGGGCAAATTCTTCCAGCATTTTCTGAGAAACCCAACATTCCTTTTTCATGTGATAATGGACTGCATTTTATATACTTTAAAGGGTTTTTTCCCCCCAGAAAGAGGACAGCTACGAACAGATAAAGCTAGAATGCAGATACAAACAATAGAAAACACAGTCTGTCATCCAAAAAGAATGGAAAAAAATAAATGCAGGCTTATGTGTTGCAATTAGTCTATAAAGAAAGCAGAAAAATTCCTAGTTGCCACGAGTTTTGCAATGCTACTGCAAATTTCACCTTTTTATATGGTGGATCTACCTCTTGGTAGATAAAGGTCCCCCCCCAGGCTGCTTGAAACTTGAGTGAAATATCAAATTAAAACCCCACTTCTCTAAGTGCCACTCCAAGTGCTCACACAACACTCACGGTCAGTGCTCACCCAGGAAGGGATGTAAAAGCCAAAGCCTCCGGTCCAGCCACTGCTCCATGCAAGATTCACTTTACTTTATTTAATGCCCACTCAGGAAATTCAGGGACCCCATTTATATAATACATTATAAAATGTGAAAATTGTAAAGCTTTTGGAACAGTTTTAAAACAGCCAGGCATGAAAGTGTAGAAAACTCATGGGCTGAATTGAATTTTATCTTGACAACTATGTAAATCATTGCTGGTACAAGTCATTAATGAAAATAAGCCTAATTGTTAATCTTGATGACTGGAATGAGTTTGAGGAAACAAAGCATAAACAGGCAACATACAGGCAAGTTACTATATGTAGACTTCTTTTATTTTAAAAATGCACACAAAACCCTGTGTACACTTTGCATGGATTTACTTCAAGATTGTATCTTTGCTGATGTAGCTCGAAATCCACTAGACTATGTGTTACTCTTTTAAATTAAGCTTATAATGTTTACCATAAAACTCATGCCACCGACATTCTGTACATATTTACAGTACTTAGGAAGCAATTTTGTATAAACTTTTACAAAAAACATCAACATTCTGAACATATTATACTCAATACAAGAGGTTCATCTCTGTTGCTCAGGGAGAGTTGCCTTATCCAAGTTTCATTTGGTTTCAGGTCTCCTTCAGCTTGAACGCAATGAAAATGAAAAATGGGAAAATAACTTTGTGAATTAAGAAGCCTTTCAAATTAATGTAAAAGTGTAAAATCTAAATATGTCTTTTTGTACAATCATACCTACACAGAGAATGAAATCTTTAACTTAGTGCAGGTTTAATTACAACAGAGAAGAGTAACAGAGTGTATGGAGATGATTATTCATTACCAACCCAGCATTTTTTAATCCAGACATATCAGATCCTAACATATTCTGATTGGAAAAAGGAGGGTGAGAGTTCTGTATCTACAAGAGTGATTCAATTCAGGTAACTGGTTAATTAAACTATGACAAATACAGAAGTAGAAACAAAGCTTTCAAAGGAACAAAGTCCGTGAAAAATAATCCCTTTTCCATGAAAAAGGATTTCTATTATGGCAGAAAAAGCTGAAACAAGCTGTCATTATTATTTGACTGCCTTTGACCTTGTGAACATCATACAGCTTCAATTTTTGGAGTTTTCCCTTTAATTAAATGCATTTAATAGGTGCTGAGAAGATAGGTTGTATCCATGAATTTTCCCCACAGCAATTTAGGAAGAGTCTTAGCAAAATCTTAGCAAAGTTATCTTACCAAGTCAGAAATTGTAGGATAATGTTTGAAATGTCTTAAAACTTCACATCATTAAACAGAGCTTCATAATGCAAGGAGTTAAAGAAACAAAGAAAAATTAGAGATACCTATTGAAAAGATGGCCAAACCCGTCTCTTGAATAACACTTATTTGCCACTATTTCAAAAAGATCCAGTTTCTGTGAAACAATACACAACCATCAACCAGACTCCCCGAAGTGAGAGAAGGGAACTTGCAAAAGGTTTCTACACTTTTGCCACTTCCCTCCAAAGCCAAGTGCAGACCCATCCACATGGATCCACTTCGAGCCCCTTTCTGGAAACGAATATTGGATTTTACTTGCCATCAGCCAGCCATGAGCCACTTTGGAAGCTCCTTCTTTCCCTGAATTTTCAGGCTGTATGAGTTAGCTCAGAAATCCCCTGCACTCCCAAGGCTGCCCCTGGCACGCAGGGTGTGTTTCAAACCCTGTGTTTCTGCCCACTCCTGGGCAGGTTTCTGCTCACTTGCCGAGGAGACACCCCCGGCACCCCGAGACTGTGACTGCAGGCTGGTGGCTCTGCCACTGCTGCCACTGTCACGGGTGTGGTGTCACACACCAGGGCTGTGGCACTGCGGGGGCTGCCACAGCCTGGCAGTGGCACACACACCAGGGCTGGCACACACACGGGCACCGTGTCACACTGTCACACACAGTGTCACACTGTCACACACAGTGTCACACAGTGTCACACACAGTGTCACACAGTGTCACACACACACACTGTCACACTGTCACACAGAGTCACACACGCACACTGTCACACACACTGTCACAGTCACACACTGTTACACACTGTCACACACACACTGTCATACACACACTGTCACACAGTGTCACACACACACACTGTCACACAGGATCACACACATTGTCACACACACACACACGCTGTCTCACACACACACACACATGCACAGTATCACACAGTGTCACACACACTGTCACACACAGTGTCACACACACTGTCACACACTGTCACACACACACACATGCACAGTATCACACACACTGTCACACACACACGCTGTCACACACACGCTGTCACACACACATACACACACACACACGCTGTCACACACACACACAGTGTCACACACACTGTCACACACACACACTCGCAGTGCCACCGCGGTCTCCATGGTAACGGGAGGCGGTGCAGACGCGCGGGCAGCGCCCCCCCCGCCGGTCACCTGACCGAGCCCGCGGGTCACGTGATCGGGTGCCCATGGTCGCCATCTTGCCGCGGGGCCGGAGGTGAGGGGAGCCGGGATCAGTTCCCCAAACGCGGGGCACTCCCGGCCGGGCCGGGACGGGACGGGACAGGACAGGACTGGCCGGGGCGGGGCGGGCCGTGCGGGCGGTGCCGGTGCCGGCGGGCAGGGCGCGGGGCGCGTCGGCGGGCGGGCCGGCCCCGGGGCGCCGCAGCGCTGCCCATGTGCGGAGCCGCGGGCGGCAGCGGCTCCGGCGGAGCCTCCCGGGCCGGGGCCGCCTCCCCTTCCCTTCTCCCCTTCCCGTCCTTCCCCTTCCCTTCCCCTCCCTCCGTCCCGTCCTCACCGCCTCCCCTCGGCTCCCCGGCCGTGCTCGGCTGGCTGTGCACAGCCCGGGTTGGCTTTCCCAGCCCCGAGGCGGCCCGGCCCGGCCCTGCTGCCCGCGGTGTCTGACACGGCAGGGACCGGCAGAGCCTCCAGGGCACCGTCCCCTCTCCGGACCGTCCCCTCCGGGCTCTCTGTCAGCCCCAGAGCACGCATTTGAATGCCGGCGTGGGTCGTGTCAAGGGGACGGGCTGGCACGGGCACTCGCCAGACCCAGGTTTTATGCCGTGGGAGATTGAACCATACCCAGTGAAAGCACGAAAATCCAGATAATCTGTGTACAGGTCCTGTTATGCCTCTAAGAGCCAAAGCCTGCAGCACTCCAAACAAACAGTGATGTAGCACATGTTATACCACAGTGATGCATCTGGTAACTCCCATCCGCTCGGAGCATCCCAAATCGGTACATCTGAAGGTGCTCCCTGTGTGCATTTCTGACACAGCAACAGTATATGGCAGCATATTCATTTTATGATTTGTCTAGCGCTTTCTTGTTTTTCATGCTGCTTTCAGATTAAAAAGGTTGGGGAAATACTTGCTTATTTAGCATCAGTTACAAAGTTTTAAAAGGACCAAGTGTAATTTCAAGTAGCAGTATAAAGTTCTTATACAACACAGAACCCCCTCTCATACATCTGTGCATTATATTGCTGTATACTAAATCCATAAGTAGAAAAGAGTGGATTTCATGGGTCTTTAGGACCAGTTCTGGTTTGGCCTCTCCATCTTTCTTGCCAAAAAAAAAAATCCACATGAAAGAACTTAGCATAAATTTTCAAGGATGACTGATAAGTATCTGTAATCTCTATGTTCTAAATTTTATACAGAGTATATAAGACCTTTATCTAAAATATATGTGTGTCTATATAGTGACACTTGAATAAGTTATTTGTAGACATTTTTTCAGAAGTATATTCACTGTAAGACTTTTTGTTCAGCTCCTTCACCCCCAACCCCACAGCTCTGGCCACATCACAAGGTATGTTTTCATGTAAATTTGTATATATTGGCTTCTAATTTAACCTCCAACAGTCCCACATTATTGCCTGTGGTTTATGGTTTGATATGTTTAAAGGAAGTGTAAGTGGAAATAGTTACTGCCGATAGCTTTCCCTCAAAACAGAAAAGAATTGCTCTTTTCAGCTTCAGTACCAATTTAGTTTCCCTACAATTAAGGAATTATAGGAAAAGCTGCAATTAGGTTTTCCAGAAAAAGACATTTATAATGAGAAGTGTGATTTGACATTTAAATGGTCTTTAAAATAGTCATAGTTAAATGACTAATGCAAGTAAATGCCAGAATTGCTTGCTTCTCCTAACATTTGAAGGTAAAAAATGGCTTTTTTTTGTAAATTGTTGCAAATTGTCATTTGCTTTAGGAGACATCAGTGTATCAGAGTAATTATGTTACGATTGTATTTTTCTATCACACTGTGGTTTTTGTACATAATTATGATTGGTATTTAAGTGTTTAACATTGAAAATACTTATCTTGCCCTTGTACAACTTGGAGGCAGGCTGTTAGAGGCTCTCTTGGAATGAGTCTGTCCAGCTGCATTGAAGAGCATCCGTGGTATCCAGGCAATGTCCTCTTCATCTTCAGCTGTCTCTGTAGCCATCCTGAAAGTTTGCATCAAGTCAGTGCCATTAGGCTTCCATATTTAGTAGAGAGAGAAAACTAAATAGTTCTAGATTGTGTTTTTATGACTGTGCATGTATAAATCTTAATTGTGTATAAACCCTTTCTCGCAGGTATTATGGAAGAAGGAAGCAGCGTTGCAGTCTTGGTGCCAAATATTGGGGAGCAGGAAGCTGTGCTGATTTCTGAGACAGTCATTGGCCCAGCACTGCAGAACAGCGAAGATCAGAGAAAATGTAAAACTGACCCACTGATCCATGTTATCCAGAAACTAAGCAAAATAGTTGAAAGTGAGAAGTCACAAAGATGCCTTTTAATAGGGAAGAAACGTTCCCATCCTGATGCTTCTGCTCAGTCCTTAGACACAGATGATCTCTGTGAAATCCCAGCTAAAACAATTGAGCTGTCAGTGATTGCTACTAAAAAGACTGAAGAGTTACAGGCAGATTATATCGTGACTGAATGTCTTCCACAAAACAAAAAAAAGGTGACGTGCTACCAGTGTAGTCTCTGTAAGTTTCTATCACCTTCGCTCTTAACACTACAAGAACATATAAAACAACATGGGCAGAAAAATGAAGTGATATTAATGTGCTCAGAATGTCATTTTGCTTCCAAAAGCCAAGAAGAGCTTGAATCCCACTTCCAAAATTACCATGAGAACGGTGGTAAAAATAGCATCCAGCCAAAAGTGCAGCAGTGCGTAAACGTCGCAGGCTCGTTCCTGCAAGGGCCCGTGGAAGGAAGTGTCAAAGCAGGGAGTGAGCAGGCAGGGCCTGTGGAAGGTAAGGATGTCCCCCAGGCTGCCCCTGTGGCCCAGGGGGGCAGGAGGAAGTGGTACACCTACGAGCAGTACGGCATGTACCGCTGTCTCATCTGCCGCTACACGTGTGGCCAGCAAAGGATGCTGAAAACACACGCGTGGAAACACGCGGGGGAGGTTGATTGCTCCTACCCCATCTTTGAGGAAGAACAGGAAACTTCCAGCTTGGCAGAGACAGTTGTAACTCACACACCTCACAGTGTGGATACAGTTGTCCTTTCTTTGGAAAGCAATGAACTTGATATCCATAGTGAACCTTCTCTTCAACTGCAGATTTGCAATTCTGAGCAGCTGTCTTGTAAGTCGCCCATTGGAACAAATGTAAAAGAGGAGGAGATATTAACTGAGTCTGTGGTGCATTCTCCTGCTACCGAGGTTGTAGAGGAGACTGTATCAGACACAGAACCGGACAATATGGTAACTGACAGCCTGCTGTCATCAGCACAGAAAATCATCAGTTGTAGTCCAAACAAAAAGGGTCATGTTAATGTAATAGTAGAGCGCTTGCCAGGTGCTGAGGAAAGTGTCTTACAAAAGCCATTCTTGATGAACACTGACATTGAAACAGAAAAAAAATTAATCTCTGAGGAGTCCCATGTTACCTGTGAAGACTCTGGTGAAGTTTATCGTTCAGATGAAATTCAAGAAGTAATAATAGAATGGAATAATACTGAGAAGAAAGAACATGAATTAAGCACTAATAAAAATGTAGCAGCTGATGAAAACGTGCCTCCTGCACGAAGGAGGACAAACTCAGAGTCCCTACGACTGCACTCCTTGGCAGCAGAGGCTCTTGTTACAATGCCTATCAGAGCTGCAGAGCTGACACGCTCCAGCTTCAGGGCTCTGACTGGAGAAGATGCCGTGGATGCAGGTGCAGGACAGGGAGGAGGTGATGGCCCATGCGTGGCTCATTCTAAAGTGGTGTCCTCACTTAAGGATCCTTCAGAGGAGTTTAGTGGCTTAAACCAAAGTGAATGTGCAATAGTTGAGATAAAGAAAGACAGGCCAGAGTTATCAGAAGCACCAATTAAAATGGGCATCAGTATGTCACTGCTCACTGTCATTGAAAAACTGAAGGAGAGGACAGACCAGAACGCTTCTGATGACGACATTTTGAAAGAACTGCAAGACAATGCACAATGCCAAAACGCTACCGATGCAAACATCCCTGGCAGTAACCTGGTGGAATACATCCCCAACGTGGAGCGGCCCTACCGCTGCCGCCTGTGCCACTACAGCAGCGGCAACAAGGGCTACATCAAGCAGCACCTGCGGGTGCACCGCCAGCGCCAGCCCTACCAGTGCCCCATCTGCGAGCACATCGCCCACAACAGCAAGGACCTGGAGAGCCACATGATCAACCACTGCAAAACCAGGATGTACCAGTGCAAGCAGTGCGAAGAGTCCTTCCATTATAAGGTAAAGTTCTTCCCTGCGCCTGTCTGTAATAGCTAAATAACCTAATTTGCTACTTTTTTAATAACTGGTGATCCCTGTCTCTAACTTAATTCAGTCTGACATCCTGGCTTCATTGTAATTACAGTCAGGGATTATTGCCAGCAGCGCTTGCTGAATATACAACTGAGCTATAATTATTCTGGGCTGCCCACTGAAATAAACTTGCTTCCTCACTTAAGTTCTTTTCCTGGGAATTGTCTTATGGACATAATAATATGTTGTTTCTCTGCCCACATGTAGCAACTACAGGAAGAAATGAAAGTATCAGACAACTTTACAGTTGAAACTTTGAAAGAATGCTCAAAAATGCCTGCCAGTTGTGAGTGTGCAAACGTAATCATGGCATTTGGGAGTAACATGAGAAATGTTGAAGCAGAAATAGTTTCTTTTTTCCTGTGTTGTTGTGTTGGTCTGGCTGTTCTCTAGAACTTAGATTTGAAAGATTAAATGCCAGAATAGAATAATACACTTCTGCCATTTTCCTAATTGCAGTTTTAAGTGTTAGTGCTGGTGAATGTGTTCCTGTGTACTCAGTTCAGTACTCAGGAATATGGAATAGATTGCATCAGTATCAAGCTCTACAGCTGAAACTCCCATAGGCAATCCTATCTCCTATATGCTGTCATTTACTCCTAGTTTGAAAAAATGTATAGGCAGGGTAGCAAAAGGCTCTCTCTTTCCTGCCCTCCCTATGCAAGTAGAAATAGGACTCATGTATTCTTAAGTCACAAAGCAATACAGAAATTGAGTTAATTTTCACACAAGCCTCTAACCTCTAATATAATACTGCTTTGGGACTATAATAATTTTGGAGGAACAATAGTGGCCAGTTGTCTGTGGGAATCAGGGAAGAAGGAAATTTATTTTCTTAATAAACACAAATCATAGAATTCTCTCAGTCACTGTCATCGATCATTTATGTTACTAATTCATGATACGTTGTTTTGTTTCTAGTAAAGTTACCTAAGGGATAACCTATATATATTTTAACATACATTTTCTAGCAATTGTCATTAAAACCTGAGTAACAATGTCACAGAGGATTGCAGTATTTCAAGGGGTCACTGTATGCTTGTAGTGTATATTTAAACACGAGAAACTGTTTTTTCAGAGCCAGCTGCGGAACCACGAACGAGAACAACACAGTCTTCCAGAAATCTTTTCAACAGCTACATCTAATAAGCTCATAGTTTCCAACGAGGTAGATGACAGAGAAGGTACTGTGTATATTTACACCTGAAATTACAAGAAGTCACTCATAACATTACATCTGTTTGCTGTATTTGTATACCTGGTTTTAAGGTCTCCTGCTGTTGAAATGTTTTGGTGCCTGTTCATAACCTTAAACGTGTGTTCTTTTCAGTGAGAAATATTTGCCATAGTTAGTCTTGAGGTGGCATTTATTGTTAGGGAAGGGTTTTTTAGCCCCTGTAATTGAACCTTGTATTTCTCATGAAAGTATGAATTTTTTAGAAAAAAATCTTTTTTTCCTTCCTTCAGCAGCTACAATATTTTCCAAATTACCTACAGTAAACAAAAGAAAGCCCTTCTTTTTTTAAAATCACCATGGTAATGTAGTTTGCTGTTAGCATATATGTACAATTTCATCCCTTCTGTGTTTAGAAACTTCTGTTTAATTGTGGTAATGTCCAAAATGAGTCATTTATTTTAGCCCTAGAGGGGCAAATATAAGACATTCTAAATATGCAACCTCTGTCTGTAATAGTTTCCAGGGTAACAGTAGGTATGGATTTTCATCGAATCACAGAATATTAATGGTTGGAAGGGACTTTAAGGCTCATCTTATTCCAGACCCTGCCATGGGCAGGGACACCTTCACTAGAGCAGAGCTCAGAACTCCATGTTTGTTTAACTGTGTATCTGCTTATAATTTAATAGTGTTTGTTTTAAAAACAACAGCAACAGAAAAAAAACCAAACCCTTGATATGTTAAGGTAATCAGATAGGAGAAAAAATAATCACATTCTAAAGTTTAGGACAAAATGTGGTCTTAAAATCCCTTGAGTATCTTGGAGACCAAATATGCAGTGTGAATGCATCCTGCTCTCTGGTGAGTTACACTTACAGAAAATATTTAACAGCATTTTTATTTTGAAGGCAACACCGTAATTATTAATACTTGAAAATTTTAGAGCAGTGTGGAAAAATACTAGTAATTATATAGTCAGTGACCAACTATGAGCTGAAGTATTTCCATTTTGTGCACACTCTTTTTTGTCCTAACTGTGCTCTCCTGCTTGTTTAGACAGCAGACTGTGCACTGTAATAGTACTTAGGTTGCTGTAGAACTTTCTAGGTTCTACTTTCTCCTCTACAGCTGGTCAGTGAGTGCAAAAGTTACTGAAATTGATGCAAGTCTTTGTGAGAAAAGGTACTGACCAGCATGAGCCAGGGTGGATAGCTTGAACCAGCAATGATTTTCCACAGCAACATGGTCCATGCTGGAATAGAATGAGATCCCCAACTTAGCCTTCTGTTCTCTTAGCTCACACTCCTTTTCTGGTTTTCAGTATCCAAGTTAGAAACTTAATTACCTTATCAGCCTCGGGTAGAATGACCCTCCCAAGCTCCTTTTTGCTCTCATCAATGCAGAAGGCATTAAATTCAGGAAATTGATCCGTAGTGCTCAGTATATCTAAGCCTGAGAGAGTCACCTGAAGTCAGGGGGAGACAGGAAAATGGTTAGGGAGCATCTGCTGACAGTAGGAACGTTTCCCAATGAGCACTGGGGTTTTTTCTTCAGAAGCAATAGCATAAATATTTTAATGGAAGTGATAGGAAACAAAACATTGTTTAGCTGGTTACAGCTTGGACTGTTACTTCTGACAAGGGTTTTGTTTTTTTTGCTATAAACCAACATTCTTAAAGATGTTATGATACAGGAATATCTATCTTGTAATGCCTGAAACATGTCAGATTTGGGGAAATACTGTACCTTCTGAGCTAAAGTCCTGTTAAGGTGACTGAAAATCAAGAGCATTACCTGCTTTTGAAATTAGTATGTTTTAATGAGTTTGTTTTACAGTTTATATCCTGATCTTATAATTTTAACTTCCATGAAAGATGAGTCCCTGATCAAGAAATCTGCCTGCTTTTAATGTAATTACTTTGGAGATTTTTTTTAAATATTTTTTTTGCTCATTATTGTCTTATTACGAGTGTTACAACCATGCACTTTAATTGATTGTTTACCCTACATGAAATTTAGTAATGTGGCTTGAATGAAAGCAGTTCTCCTTTTAAACTTTTATTAACTCATTCTGTGGAATGCTTAAATTATTTCAGAACCAATTTATAATCAAATTGCAACACCACTGCAGCACAGCAATCTCTTGTCAAACAGATGTCATCCCTATAAAGCGACACAAAACAAAGAAGTTTATGGCATAGCATCTGTTTATGTGAAAGATGCCTGAGCTGGAGCAGTTTCCTTTCTTGTTTATGAAATAGTTAGTCCTAAAAGTCTCTTTATTCATCGTGGTTGGACAATAAATTAAAAGGGAGCATTATGACACTGGATATGATCAGATTGTAAATGTCTAATAATGAAGGAATAGGGTAATAAGCAGCATTACAGGAGCACCTGTTACTGCTGCTACAACAAAGATCTCTCATTTCCACGTTCACTTTTAAGAGACCTGATATTCTCTATCCAGAAAGCAAAAAAGGCCCCAAACCCACAAGAAATAAGCCAGTGGAGGGGATGAGGGACATGACTGCTATTTTGGAACAGCAAGAGATTATTTGATGTATACTAATTTATGTGCATTTTGTTGAAGGAATAAAGTAGCGATTGGTATAAATAATTGTTCCTAAGTGTGTGCTACTGGGTGTGAACCACAAAGAACTATGCAATAGCTAATGTTTGCATAATGCTTTAAAAATCTCAATAGACACTGTTTGATTTAGGCTGCCTGCCCAATAAAATAGCAAATTCATAACAGAAAATACAGTTGGAAGCTGTTTATTCTAAAACTGCTTAGAATTTAAGATGGAAAACCCATTCAAGTAGAGCATGCAGTAGCTTCACACAGTCCCTGCCCTCCTATGGATCTGCAGCCCAGTCTGTCCTTGATTCATTTGGGATCTTCTGCACAAATGTGCTTTCATAAAAGAATAATTGTAGAAATAGAAGTTCCAAAGTCTTCAAGCACATAATTAAGATTGTTTTGATAATTTAAATGAAAGGAAAACCAAAACTAATAAATTTTAGTATATGAGCACATTGTAGGAAAAATTCTGATATGTTTTGCCTAGAGGTTGACTTGCAGAGAGTTCCTGTTATATATTATTTCCATATTATTTCTTATAAGAATGCTAAAAGAGTGAGCACTGTGTCATGCTTTGAAGTGAAAAATAGAAAATATATTTTGTTATCTTGGTACACACGGAATTATTCAAATTTTATTTCGGACTGTATTCAGATTGCTATTTTATTTTATATGATATACTATATATTCTTCACAATGACCCTCTAATAACCCTACCTAATTACTTTGCATCTTGAACCAGAAGTGTTGAATTTTGGAGTGCAAGTTTAGTTAGTGATAATTTTTCCTTTCCTCTTCACTTAGCTGTGTGACTATATCCCTCAGAACAATATTTCTAAAACATTTTTTGTCATAATTCAGTGCCTACCGCTGGGAAAAAGAAAATATCCTCTTAAAAGATAATGTTAATACCTTAACCCAGTTCCATTATTCAGTGAGGGAGTGGGAACAGAGCTGTTTAAGTTTACACACTTACATCTCAAAGATATTCCAACTGGGCACTTGTGGGCACACATCTTTCTGCTTTAAAGGAGTCATTAGCCTTTGTCTCTGCAACCATTAATTCTTCAAGAGTCTTTTTCATTCTGGAAAGAAAAAAATTATTTTTGTTACAATTGCTTTTTAGTAATTTGGAGAAGCTCCAAATTATTTATTAAGACATCTGGTCAGTATCTATTTTTTTATCATCTCATATCCTTTGGAAAATGTGAGTGTACGTGGGTGATAAAGAGAATTTAGAGGCTTTTGGGGGCCTTTTGCTTTGGTTTCCTGTGTTTGCCAGTTTGAAACTTGTCCTTTCTCAATCCCCATCTTTTCCTTTGATTGGATGCATTTTGCAAAGCAGTGAAGCTGCTGGGTTCAGCAGTTCCCAAATTTCCTCACCTTTTGCTGTAACACAGGATTTTATCCAACTGCAGGAAGAAGGGAAGTGTCCACATAGAGAGAAAGGATGTGTTTTCCTAAAATTTTAATAATTCCAGTAAATGGCAGGGCTAAGGCATGGTAAAATAAACCACACTTTTATTATTTCTATGTCCATTGCCTGCTTAATACTTTAAAAGTATTCAATATTCATAGATATTCAAAAGTATGAATTTAAAATGTTAATTCGCGTTTCATAATTCAATTGTGATGAAATTGTCATTTGAGAACTCCTTAAAATGCTGGCTGCACCTCTCTAAAATAATGGATTTTGTTTCCTGTAGGAAATAAATCTTCAGTCCAGAAGCTGTACAGGTGTGATGTGTGTGACTACACAAGCACAACCTACGTCGGGGTACGCAATCACAGGCGAATTCACAGCTCTGATAAGCCATACAGGTAAGGGCTCAGTTATTCCCAGCTAATGCCACGGGCCTGCCTTCCCTCTGACAAGGCTACTCAATGGCTCATGCAGTTTTGAAGGGATTGCTAAAGAGGGGCAATTACATCATTTCACTGCAAATTTGAAGGAGCCACACTTGCTGGTTCACTCAAACTATGTAATTAAGCTTTGCTAATTTTTCCAGAATGCATCTTTTGCTATAGCAGTCTATTGCTTGTTTTCAGTTTGAAGCATTCACGTGTGGAAAGGGAAATAATTACATTGTAATATTGGACTTTGGCCAACAGTAATAATATATTTCTCAAAATCCTTGCACGCTTAAGTTCATTTTGGATTTGCTTTCTTGCAAGATGTTTTTCATTGCCATATTGGTGCTTTAACACTGGCTATTACAGAGCTGGCAAAATTCTGCCTTTGTCACCAGTCCCCTCTGGGGACATCTTCACAGGTTTCAAACAATATTAACACACTCACTTAGGATCAGATTTTCTATAAAGGTATCATATAGATTTATATAGAAACTTGGATATCTAAAGTTATGTCTAATACTCTAGCTCAGGTCCCCAGCAAAAAACTAAATCCTGCATTTTTCTATTGGTTCCTGCATAAATTCCTGCAAAGTCAGTCTGTGCTCAGTGTGGATCTCTGTCCCTCTCTAGTGGCTAGAAAATAGATCTGACTTAATAGACTTTTTGAGCTGATATACTTCTATCTTTTCAATACAAATTCTGGAAACTCAACACCTTGAAATGCTGAGCTCAGCCAGGGACTTTCTCTTTTGGATAAACAAACCCAGAAGGCATGTTGTATTTTGATTTGTGCATTATAATGATATCCCAGAACAGTAGCAAAAATTTGCAAGATGTTTGCTCAGAGAGCAAATGGGGAATACAGATAGATAATTTTTCTCCTCAGAATCTTGCCTATTGCCATTACTTATTACTTAGTGAGGTTGGAACAGCAGATACTGCAGAGGGTACTGTATGTGGTTGTTTTAGAACTGGTGTTAGTCGGCCTGTTTTGATTGAGGAACCCTTGGAAATTTTCCACTGGTGATACAGACTGCTGCATACTAAAAATAAACCTACTGATGTGGCTTGCCTTTCTTACTATTTTTTCATAAACCCCTTAGACAAATCTGAAAAACTGGCAGGATATTCAAGTGAGAGCCTAAAAACCATAATGATCCAGTATTTATGGTCTTTCTCCTTCTGCAACATGTATTCCTCAAGCCCTCCATAGTATCAAATAGCAACCTACTCTACTGCTGCCATTTTTAGAGCTGTAAATATATTTTATTATTTGTTTGACAAAAATTGTTGGAAATTAACCTCTACAGCCTCAAATGATGTGTTTTTGTAGATTTGATACCTTCTGGATTTTAATACTGCACAATTAAATCCTTTCAAAAATAAAGTGAGTATTTTCAGGCTAAGTATTCTGCAGTCTCAAACTGTTTCACACTATAGACCAGATAAATATTGGATGTTTTACCATTTCAAAAAAAAAACCGACTTAACAAATACATGAGAGTTTTAGCTGAGCTTGATAGTTTCTGCTTAAATGTGTTCTATACAGGAAGATTGTGTGGGACTATATTGATATTTATGAATAGCATAGAATTTGTGTAATACTTTGAGGTCTAAATCCACAGATCTAAATCAAGATTCAGACTGGTTTATGTATTGTTCTTATGCAGAGATACTGTGACAAGCAAGGAAAAAACCCTCAGCATAATTTGGACAGCATGATGTGACACATTTGTCTGAGGGCACTTGAATCTAAATGTGTTGATCTTGTCCCTTATTTCTATTTCAGCTATAATGCTCTGAAACTTAGACATTTCATTACTAAATAGATAGTTTGGCCTCTTAAAATGGCATGAGAAAGATTGCTGTTGCATTAGGTAGAACATGGGATCTTGAGGAGCAAAACTCATGTCTAAATACACTATGTCCCCTGAAGCTCTCAGGGTCACAGTGTGCCTTTGCTCAACACATCCAGCAGCTTGGATCTTACCCTTAGTGGTGCTTGCCCACATCAGGAGGGGTGCATAGGATGCATGTCAGGAAGGAAGAGAGTCCACGTGCCCAGTGATTCCTGCTGAAGGTGGAGGCTTTTTTGGGCTGCAGAAAGTTCTCATTGCCCAACAGCTGCATATCAACATCATCACTGAGACTCCTGTAAACACTGTTAGCCTTGAACTGTAGTCTTTCTAGATGCCTTTGCTCTCACATTTTCAGAACAGTGCTAGCAGTTCATTGTCAGATTAGTTCACTTCTTGTTGTCTCTTCAGGTGTCGAGTCTGTGACTTCGCCACCACAAATATGAATAGCTTGAAGTGCCATATGAGGCGGCACCCGCAGGAGCATCAGGCAGTGCAGCTAATGGAACAGTACAAGTATGTAACGGGTCTCATTCAGCAAAAAGCTGTCGTAGTACTGATTTTGTTATGTTAAAACACAAAGCAGTGTTCAGATTCTGTTATCCTCCCTCCTAGATTCATTCTTTGTTCCAGAAAGTTGTTTGGGGTTGGGGTTTTTTGTGAGAGAGACTGGCCACAGCATTCCCAGGCGATGTTTATGCTCACTGATGAAACATGTCCATGCCTTGCCTCTGGTACAGTATTCAGCTTTTTCTTCCCAGAATGTGGTGGGTGCAGAGAAACTGCCTATTGCAAGTAGTTTCTGGACCGTGTTAATTACCAAAGCATGCCTGGAATTGTTTGGAAGAATGCATGTGCCAAAACCATGCCGTGGCACTTCTAATGTTTAACATTATAGATGGGTAAAGTCCAGCACCCAGGAATGTTCTCTGGCTTTGTTTAATATCCTAGTCTAAGCACAGCCTTTGCATATACATGTCAGTTAGAATCCAGGTTGGCATTACCTAGTTAAGAATTAGTATGAATAGTCATTATGTTTAACTGATGAGTGTCCTTGATAGTTTGTCCATAGATATGTGTGGTTTATATATATTTATATGAGAAAGTTGGAACAAATATGTGTAATTGTCTACTACTAATTTGCAGCAAAAAATAAAAGCTGGGAAAGGAAAGAAAATCAGGAATATTCTGAACATGTCTTAGTGGAAGATTTTAAAGACAATAGGGAGAATGCAAATAAAGCACATTCACATAAAGGTTTCGTCTCAGGAAGAGCTTCTTCTGCAACTTAAAAGCCCTTCCACTGTATTTTTCCCCAAAATGCTCTTAGAAATGTTAAGTTCTATTATTGTCACACTTCACACAGTATTGCTGAGTGCTCCTCCTATTACCAGAGATTACTGAAAACCTCCACACTTTGGTCCCTGCATCCCCAAGGAATTAGTCTATCAAAAGCTGCAAGGTAACTGTTTCCTCAGTAGATTAATCTAGGATACACCTGAACAGTAAAGTTTAATAATTCAGGATCAGTCAACCAGTAGGGCAGATGATGCTATGGAATTGAAAGGCTTCTACTACTAAACTCAATAGTAAATAATTTTGTTTCTCTGAGAATATGTTGCATATACTGTAACTATATTTTTAAGTATATGATCATTAACTGTAGTGCATCATGCTAAAACTGTTGGAGTTTCTGTGTCTCATTTGAACTGCACACTAAAGAAGTCAGCAGTGTTTGGCTCATGATACTCTTCTCAGCAAGGTAAATCTTACTAGTATATCACCTGAGTAAATTAAAATACTGCAGAAAACTGAGAGAGTAATTAAAAAGGGATGAAAACAAACACTGGACTGTGGCTTCATTCACTGTGTTACCAACCCACTGACCAAGCTGTGTTAGTGGCACAGAGAAATCATATGTATAAGTGGACACATGTGCACATAGAATGCAATTAAGATTATTTGTTGAACTTTGTGTTTTTCAAAAAGAAATTATTTGGGCCTAATTTTATCCGTAGATTAACTATAAGATTTGCCTTTTATCTTATATTTACTGATTTATTTTGTAACAGCCTTATTAGAGATACTAAGATTCTCAATCTGAGAATGAACTTGCTTGTCTTTGAAAGCATCTGTTTTCTTTGTAAGGCTTCACATTAGAAGGAAAAGAGGAAAATAGGATACTACATTCCAAATCAAGTAATAGAGAAAGGTGAGCTGGCAGGACATGCCTGTTGTTCCCCAGCAGGACAGAATTACCTTGCTACATAAGCAAGGTAATGTACCGTGCCTTCACCCAACCTGGGAGATTTCTGCTGTTCCCTGCAATCTTCTGCTGAGCAGAAATAGTTTCCTGCATATGATTGTTTGCAAGGCATTTAAGACTATATCCTACTGTCATTAAGAGAAGTCATAAAACCTGACTGAATTATAGTGTATAACATGTTTTTATGTAGGCCTTCTTGTGTTTCCAGGTTATATTTGTGAAAAGATCTTAAAAATTTCCAGAATCTTCCTAGTATAGTAGTAACTTTAACAGACTCATCATAGTGTAACATACTGGGATCACATTGCTTGAGCAGAAAACATCTTACTCTCAGTGAGGAATGAAATGCTTTCCTAGCTATAAGTTATTAGCACAAGGTCACCTTCAGTTGCTTCTGGCCTTTTCCATATGATTTGGGAAGCTGAAGACTTCAAAAGCATCAAGTAGCTGAGCAAAGTGGCTTCCTTGTCCAAGAGACAAGGATCTGCATCATCTTTAGCAGAACTGGAGTGATGCCATGCACTCATCTCCTTTATGCTGAGGTGACTTATTTATCAACTTAGGAAACATGTAATAAAACCTCCTCTGTTGTATGTTCATATATGAAAAATTCATATGGGAATTGATCAGTCTTGGGTTATTTGTGGCCATAAATATATACTACATCTCTCTGTAAATAGGATTTATTCTTCGAGGTTTTGTTCTTTATTGTGCAAGATGGTGTTTTACAGGGAAATGGAAAATTTAGTCTTGTGGTACCCAGGCTGATGGAAAACACTATGGAGAAAATGGTCACCTGTCTGAATCTTGATTTGTGAATACATTCAAAATCTGACTGGACACTGTCCTCAGCAACCTGCTGGAGCTGATCCTGCTGGAGCAGGTGGATTGCAATAAGTGATCGCAAAAGGTCCCTTCCACCTTCAACAATTCTGTGATCCTTAAAGAAACTAATATATGCTACAGCAGCAAAGACTTCCTGAGTTCAGTTGGCATTATCAGTGCTAATAATCAGCTCCTGCTTGGTTCAGAGCAATGGCAGAGAGAGCTCACTGCCTGCCTGCCAGATCCCACACCAATGCACACCCTGTTTCTGCAGTCATCAAAAATACTGCATTCTTGCAGTGTTTAAACAACAGGCCAAACAGATAAGATTTTCATTCAGTTAAGAAATCAGAAAACTCACTTAAAAATTCTCAGACTCTAAAAATAGTCTTACATTTCAGGATGAAATTTTGCAAACTAATGTGACCTAGTTAAGAAACTGAAAAGGGGGACCAAGAAGAAGATTCACATGGATCTCTCTACTCATCCTTTTGAAAGAACTAATCCATTACTAAACTAATAAAATCTAACTTGTAAATGTTTCTCTTTTTCATTCTCTATTTTTTTCCTAGATGTTCTCTCTGTGGATATGTATGTAGCCATCCTCCATCCCTGAAGTCCCACATGTGGAAACATGCAAGTGACCAAAATTATAACTATGAACAAGTGAACAAGGCCATTAATGATGCAATTTCTCAAAGCAGTAGGTATGTCTGATTTACTGTGAAGCCCTTTTATCCAGAATTTTCCTAAGTCCCAACGCTGATCCAAAATAAAGTTCCTATCAAAAAGCAACAACTGTACATTTTGATATTTGTTTCATTTTTTTACTGTTATTTCAGGTTTCAAGGACAGCTCACTGACAAAACCTTGTTAGAAGGCACAGATGAAAGTACAGTACCTATACTAGGAAGTTCAGACAACTTGGTGTCTTTTACAGAGTCTATTAACCAGACTACGAATGAAATGTCAGGTTCTGATGAGAATGAAAAGCCTACCTTGATGAATACCTCATGCAGCTTAGAAAAGAACTCCACTCTCCCCCCTCTTGGCACAGAATACTGTGTACTTCTCTTCTGCTGCTGCATTTGTGGGTTTGAGTCCACCAACAAAGAAAACCTGCTGGATCACATGAAAGAACATGAGGGTGAAATCATAAATATCATTCTAAATAAGGACCACAGCACGACTCAAAATACAAACTAGGTGAAGCAGTAAGTTAAGAGAGGATTTCCTAGAGTGAATATTTTCTTGCTTTGCTAATTTTTGCCTGAGAAACTTGCTAAAAGAGAAGAATTGCAAGCAAAACTTGATTTCCCATCCTGAGTCCTTGTTTCAGTAGAAGTACAATATTTTAACCAGGGACTGATGAATCATTTAAGAGATAAATATAATGAGTGGTGAATAGAACGATCCATTTTAACCTCTTATTTCTTTATATGGTGCCAGGAATGTAGGATTGTTGGGTTTTGCTTCTTTTCTTGTCAGTTACTTGTCAGTAAGAACACATTAGTACATTATCTTAAAACCCAAAGGTTTGAAAGCTTTGTATCAATTGAAAAGCTTTTTTCTTCTTCCCTCTTTACTGTTTTTAAAGTAATACAGCAAAGAAATTTTCTACCCTGTTTTTTGAAACTGGCAACAGACCAGATAAATTTTTACAATATGATCTCATAAAGCCCACTGCCTGGATTCTGGAAGGTAGAGCAGCAGGAGTTAAAGGGCCTAGAAGCATTTTGCTAATAGCTATTTGTCTGATTATATCCTAACTAAAAAACTGATGTCTTTCCAACTCTGTGTGTAAGAGATCCTTTAAAATAATGACCTTTTGTTTCTTACTGGTGTTCTTGACACATTCAGCAGAACTATTTAAAAGAAAACAACCTTGTAATGTCACTTTCCATTTATGGTGTTTACTTTGCAGGATGTATGAGCAATGTTTTTAATGAGAACAAGATATGAACAATAACTGCCACAAAATGATGTAGATTCCAAAATATGTAGGTGAGCACAAATTGGGATTTTGAGAAATGCCTACATACTTTGGCAATCTCTGAAATTCCACTGGCTGGCTAAGTTTCCCATGTGTCTGTCAGAGCTGTAACTGCAGAAATAACGAGCTGAAAGATAACCTTTCTGTAGAAAATCTTATTTTAAAAATAAGGCAAACAATTGTCTTAAGTCCAAACTGTATCCAGTCACTTATAGAATACATTTTACTAGTGCATATAGTATGGATTCATAAAGGGAATTAGAGATTACTTTGTTTTCTAAAAACCACATAGAAATCTCTCCCTTTAAAACCTTTAGCTTCTAAAATGACAGTGTGGGGGTTTTTTTGGTTTCTTGTTGTTGTTTTTACTGTTACAGCAGTCTGCAGTAGAAGATACTCATCTGTGTATCAGTTTGGGGGATATGATTATACTGGCTAAATTACCTGGCAACTTTGTTGAGGTTATTTATAAAGTTGGCTGCTTGGCTTGTTTGAAATACACCTTTCAATGAAGTGAAGTAGCAGCACTTCCAAAGAAGCCCTAGAAGCCCTTTAGCAGCCAGATTTAAACTTTCTGGTTCAGGCAGGTATTCCTGCTTTTAATGAGTAGCAGATGCACAGCAACAAGCCTAGTTCCTGACATAGGGGTGCAGTTGCCTGATTTTTAGTGGCTCATTACTCAAAAAGTTACTTAATCTTAGCAAATCAGTGGTTTATGGTTCCTTTATTTATACATTTCTGCTTGCAGGAATCAGCTCCAGCTGTAAATGTTAGAGGGTGGTACATGCAGTGTCTGTCTGCTGTGCTGTCACTGACTGAAGCAGCAAACAGGAAAAGAAAACAGAAGGTCTTTTTACAGCCTCATGAAGCAGCACGAAATGTAAAGGCCAGGGTAAAAGCACTAAGACCTCAAGGACATTTGATGACATTTGCTTGCAAGAGATTTCCTCAGTCTTACTTACTCTTTTGGGTTAAATAGCTATTATTTGTTTATAAATTAGCAGAAAGTACACATTTTCCTTTAAAAATTGGTCAGGATATAAGGTCAAAGCATTTTTCTGTTCACAAATTTGGGATACTTTATATACATCTGTGGAGTTAAGTATACATTATTTTCAGTTAAAAGTTATTTTTCATGTTCCTACAGATGGATTTTACATTTAAAACCCCCATTATTTACACCATCTCAAATTCAATTAGTAAACTCTTAATGGGTTATTCATATTGGCTTACTGACACCAATATTTCACCTTCAGTAAAGAAGTAATGTGAGAATACTACATTACCTGGAATACATCTCCACTTTCTCATTCAGAGATCCCATTTGTTGGAAAAATTAAAGGACAGGATCCATAGTAATGCTAAACTACCAGTCAGTATTCACAGAACCAATATTTGCCACATTGTTATTTTTGTGCAAAGGGATCATTATTTTTAAGTTGCTCAGCTAGTGAAAGAGAAAAGTGAAAAACTTGCATTCCTAAGCTAAGAAGGAGCTGACAGTGAGCAAGACTTAAAAAGTGAGTCAAAGTGGACAGCTTTGGTGTCTGTGGGAGCCACACGTGCAGCACTGTGTGATGTCATGGCATGGCATTACTGAGCAGGATGTGTCTAGTCACAGTGGTTCTTGGCCATCTTGTTGCTTTTTTCTTTACATGTTCCTAGAAAACAGGAAAAAGCTACTTGCCACTAAACCCCCTTATCAATCCTAACAAATGCCAACAAAGAATTCTTTCCCATGTACACAGAGGTTTATTTTTTTTAGCTGTCTCCATGCTGATTGCCATTAGTGACCCACTCAGTTCCCATGGCCTTTGGCAGAAGTTGTGCTTGGAAGGTAATTATAGACCTAGTTTTTCTGAAAGCCAGTTGTTGCTCAGGTTATCTGCATTCGAAGGCCTGGGGCTGGCTTGGCTGCATGTTCTGTAGGGGGGTTTCAATGCCTTTCAAAGTCACAAACACTGTGGGTTTCCCCCTGCTTTAAGCTTTTAAAATATTTGCAGATCTTTGGTCACAGCACTATCAGGTGATGAGCTAATCACCTGTTGTTTGTTTTATTCTGTGATATGAACTGTAACTTGCAGCTTTGTTTTAAATGCCTATACTTCCACTAAAGAGCAAACTGCATTCATGCTGGGCTGTACTGATTTCATCTTCCCCATTTATGCTTGGAAATACAGAGTGGGATTCAGTCAGAGTTATTGTATTTTCCTCTTTCATAAGCACTTATTTAATCATTTGAAGAAATGTACAGTTGGTGCTCAAAGTAACATTTGTTAAGATATATTTAATAGAAATTTACATTTGCATTTGATATTCATGGACATGGGTACATGTATTTTTTTAAGAAAAGGTATTGTAACACTATGGCGCTGCTTTTATAGCCAAAGTATAAAAAAACCTTAGAAAACTGACATGTAAAGACTGAAGTTAATTCTGATACTGTATCTTATGAAATAGGATGAGTTTTGTTTTATAAAGTTATCCAGCACATTAAGCTGCATGCCTTAAGCTCTCTCTAGGATTGTGTTCCTGATAGACGACTGTTTGGAACTCTGAAGCAAAGTCTGTAGTACTACTTTAACTACCTTCTGGAATACTGTACAAGGGTAGAATAATTTATTTTGCTTTACAGGAGTTTGTCACGTATTGACTTTAATATTGTATTTTGGTAATAAACTTTTTTTTTTTGTTAAACGCTTTAGTCACTTTTATTGGACCCATATGGAATATGAATATGGAAAATTCGAACACTGAGTCAGTGTTTAGAGAGGGGAATCTGTTTAAATCAAAAAGTATTTTAAATACTTTACTGCCATTTCTCACTCTTGAGTCAAGTTATTACAGTTTTAATACAAGTTTTATCAAAGTAACTAGTGATGAGACTATTAAGTCAAAATACTTCTAAGCCTGCATGCAGTTAGGTTGAGACAATGCTGAAGGACAGAACTGCAATTTCAAAATTCACAGCGAAGCTAGTGGGAATTTTTTTCCCTAATTTAAATAGAGTGAAAGCCTTACACAGCTTTTTTGGGTAAGTGATTGACCTTTGCTTATACATCACAGAAGCTAAAACATATATTGCAACTTAATTTTAAACACACAGCAGATTTCTTGGCCTTGCTGGAGCTTTTCTTCCCATCTTTTTCAGGGGAAAAAAAGGTCTAACTCAGTTGCAGTTGCTGGAGACCAAAGAGAGTTTATGGCCAGAGTACTCATAGATGGTATCAGCATAAACATAAACAGGCAATCTTTTGTCATTTTCTTCTTGTTGTTGTTGTTATTATTATTATGGCCCTAGGCCAAATACATTGAAATAAAAGCTGGAAAACTACAAAAGGGTTTAGATGCAATGCTACAGAATGCTGTGTCATGCAGCTTCTTCACATTTTCCCTAATGCAAAACCTGGGAAAAAAGGTGCCTGTAGTAGGATGTGGCATCCAGGTATTATCCTGTGGACTGGGCTAAAATACCTTCCCCACTTGGGCTTAATAAAGCACAAGAGCCTCATCAGAAGTTTCTTTCCCCCCCCCCCCAGTAAATAAGCTGGTTGTGTGTGACCACAAATGGGACTGGGAACAGCTGCTTGGGACAGAGCAGCATAGACTGAACCTTGCAAGATTGGGACACTCCTGGGAACTCCTAAGAAAATGGGATTTGAATCACTCTGTCCTATATATTTGGCAACTATTTATGGCTGGAATTGCTGCAGAAGAGTTAATGCACCACACTAGTGTGCTTTTTTTTTTTGGCAGTCCCTTCTAGGTATGTTTGGGAAAGGGCTGTTGCACTCAGGAAGAGAAACACCATTAGAACAGATTTGACCTAATACTAGGTTGGTAACAAAATTCAGAATTGGTAAAACTAAGATTCTTTTGCCCAAAAGCAAAACTTCAGGACCCTGGCAAACTCAAAAAAGTTGAAAAAAGAGAACCTGGAAACTTTATGTGTTTGTCACACACCACATGGCTGCTCATCAGCAACTAAAAACATTGCAGGTTTAGACTCAAAATTTTCCTGGGCAGAGTTTGAGCCCTGTGTTTCTAGTTCACAGTAGCTCTTTCTGCAGTATTGAATGTGACAATCCAAGAGAAAACAGGAATGTAAATAGTATAAAGAAATGGAATTTAAAGTTTCATTCATTCCCTGTACACTGGTTTGTAGATGTCTGGCCTTGTTGATGTTATGGGTAACCTGGTACTAACATGAAGGCTTTGTTACTTCAAACTGATTGGAAGAGAATGAACAAACAGAATATTGTGAAACGTCCTTTTGCTGTTTTGGCAAGTAAAAAGCCAGCATTACAACAGTATTATAACTACAGTAATGCTATAATAATAATCTGTATTTAGTGATTGCTTACTACAGTATCTTGACCTTTACTTTTTGTAATACAATTTTCAGATGCTAATATCAATCTGGAAGCTCTAGTTCTTCTGTATTCTCAGAACTTGGAACATTAAAGTTCTATCAACGCACATTTTGCCTAATACATTGTTTCAGTGAGAATGTTAAATAATAACTCCATTTTTCTCCAGTGCTGCACTCAAACACTTACTGCAACAGGAAAGGACTTGTTAAAATATACAGAATTCAGAAAAATGCATTTTTTATTTTCCCTACTATCTAATCTTCTGCTATTGAAACTTGAACCACAGGTGTTAGTATTTCAAAATGGAGGTGATAGCTGATTAGCTGTTTTAAAATGACTTAAAAGTAACATTTGCTCTTAGATACATTAACAACTATGTAAGGCTGTCCAATGCTTTTCCATTACACAACTCTTCAGCTCTAATAACACTATTTTGCAGTGTAGGTTGTGTTAGTAGTTCAGGAATGTCAGTGGCATTTGTACTGCTGGTCCTGTGCAATCATTTTATCAACATGGAAAACTTCTTCAGCTGAGCATAGTGACTTATCACATACAAATCCATTACATCCCCTAACAGGGTCATAAAATACCATAGAATTAAGACAACTACCCCTTCTCAGGGATTCCTAAAGCTCTTCACTGATTATGTTTTCTCACCAATTCTGCAACTTCTTCTTCCATGCAGAATTTACTTTGCATTGGCCTCTTTACAGGTAGTGCATAAGGAGAAACATTTTCCACCAGACTCCCTTTCTTAGAAACTGAAGTACATTATCTGACCTCCTTTACACAAAAACCTACATATATTTGAGGTGTTTTTTCTTTATTTACACTGTAAAATTGCTTATATGCATATAATATGTTAATTTTAACAAATACCTGACAGGTTTGATGTGGCAGTGACACTATTAGTGACAAAAAGAAGGCAAATCTAATGCCCATGGTAAAGCCCATAATTCTTTAGTTTTCATATTCTGAGTTAAGCATTTCCCACAAATGTACCACCTGCCTAATTGTTAAAAAAAAAAAAAAAAGAAAAGAAAAAAAAAGTAGGGCTGGTCTGTTTGCTGCAAATTGACATAGTAGAATTTTTAACTATTCTGAGAGTTTAATCAGAGAAAGTAAGACAAGATCATTCTGCTTGTTCTAAAATACTTATAAAACATTCCAAGTGTGCAAAACAGACATTGAAAAATTTCCTGATTTCTAATGTCAGTGCCTTCAAAGCTCTGAATTGCAAAGATAATCACTACTTACAGTTTTCTGGGCATCTCTGACCACGCTTCCTGTGAATTTCATGCCTCTTTTTGCTCAGGGACATTTTCAATCAGCCAAGGTTGTGGAATGAAAAAGAGAAAAATAACTAAGTATTGTGGTAGTATATAATAGTGATGGAAAATCAACTAAAAACTGTCCTGACAAACTCCATCCCTGTTTGTTCCAGTTTGTATGGATTATTGGGAAATGAGCTTTCTGTGGCAAGGTCTGGGGGTCGGTACATTGGTTATGGCTTCATGGGGAGTATTTTATTCTACAGTACCTTTAAAGACAGAACAAATGAAATTTTCAATAAAGACTTATTGCAAGGGTAGGTCGTACGTGTCAAGCAGAACAGTTTGGTGTTGGCATTACTTTCCTGCTACAAAAGGTCTTTCCCCCCCTCCCTTAAATGTTTGTGGTGCTGCTAATTAAGAAATACAGGGGAGCTTATAACGAGCTGATACAACACGCTATAATTTCAATTAAAAAAAAAATCTGATACAGCTGTTATGTAGGGGAAGGGAAAGAAAATAAAACCACTAGAGATAAATTCACGGGGCGTGTTTTAGCCCGGGGGAGCAGGCGGGGCCGGCCGGATTTCAGCCGGGAGCGCGGCTGGGGATTCAGCCCCGGCACGGGGAATGGGATGGGGCTGGAATGGGATGGGGCTGTGCCCGGGTCTGTGATGGGGCTGGGGCTGTGCCCGGGTCTGTGATGGGGCTGGAGCTGGGATGGAGCTGTGCCCGGGATGGGGCGGGCAGGGCCGGGTCTCTGACGGGGCCGTGCCCGCCCCCCTCCCGCCGCCCCCCCCCGCCCGGCCGAGCGCTCTGCGCCGCGCCCGCCCCTTCCCTTCCCATCCCTTCCTATCCCTTCCCCTCCCTTCCATTCCCTTCCCTTCCCCTCCGCCGGCGCGGCCCGGGCGGCGCCCACAGCAGCAGGAGCGGCCGGGGAGCCCGCAGGTACCGCCGGGGGGGACCGGGAGGGCTCGGGAGGGCTCGGGAGCCGCCGCCGGGCCGCGCAGGCCGCGGGCACAGCCCGGCCCGGGCCCTCACCCCGCCCTGCCCTCATCCCCTCACCCCACTGTCCCCTCATCCCTCTGTGCCCTCGTCCCCTCACCCCACTGTCCCCTCATCCCTCTGTGCCCTCGCCCCACTGTCCCGGCCCCGCTCCCCCGGGCTGCTCGGCCCGGCCCCTTCTCACCTTTATTCCCGGGGCTCTGTGAGCTCCCCGCCCAGCCGTGCCGCCGCACCGCCCCCTGCCCCGGGGCTGCGGGGGGAAAGGCCTGTCAACAGAGCGGTGTGGTTTGTGTGCCCGGGGGGACACACACCCCGAGCGGGGAGTCACCTGTACCCAGGTGGGCAGTGACAGAGTGTCACCTGTTCCCAGGTGGGCAGTGACAGGGCGGTGTGTCACCTGTTCCCAGGTGTGCAGTGACAGGGTGGGGTGTCACCTGTTCCCAGGGGTGCAGTGACAGGGTGGTGTGTCACCTGTTCCCAGGGGTGCAGTGACAGGGCAGGGTGGTGTGTCACCTGTCCCCAGGTGTGCAGTGACAGGGCAGTGTGTCACCTGTTCCCAAGGGTGCAGTGACAGTGGCCATATCCAGACTGTGCCAGCACTGCTGGGAGCACGTGGGAGCTGACAGGGCTGTGCTTTTTATCTTGTGATGTTCTCACATTCTCTGGTGCTTTAGTTGTATAAAACATCAAGTATTTTTTTATGCTCTCTCCAGTTTTTTATAACACCATGCCCTGGCAACTTATTCCCCCACCCCCTTTTTTGGGATCTCCTGAAAGACAGGATTTAAAGAACAGGCTTCATATTTTAAACACACAACTAAAATACCCTGAAAGGTCTGATTTTTCTTTGAAAGGCCTACACTTTTTACAAAAAGGGGAACTATGTGTGTGTTTTGAGTCAAGGGCTAAAAGTGAGGTCAGTCAATAAGTCATTCTGAAAAGCTGTTCAAGAGTATGTAAAATTTTGAACTTAGGTCTTTACAAATGTTTGCTTCACTTTCATTTGCTGTGTTATACATATTTAAAAAAACCTTGCATTTTTGTGGGGTACACTTCAACTACAGTAGAATTCTCTAAGTCAGTCTCTGATGTGAGTAAGATATGGTTCTGTTTTCACATATTTCATACGGTGTTAAGTGACTGTTTGGGGAGGAAGATGCATTGCTTGTGTGTGTCCATTTAGGAGTCAGGCTGAAGATAATGAATTAAAGTGACTGACATCATGACAACCGTAAGACAGAGAAGGGTTGGAAAAGGCCCAGAAGCAGCTGAAGATCAGCCTTCGGAGGAGACAAATGTGAAGCCTGATGGGAAAATTCCATCTGGTGGGTGATGAAAAGGATTGTGACTTTATGGCTTTTTAGTAGTGATTCGCTTTTTGATAAAGCACAGGTTAGAAGTAGGTATGTACCAAAGGCCTTTTCATACTGAAATATCAGCAAAGTTAGTTGGATGAGACAGAGGACAGGCAGATTGCTGTCAGTCTCACCTCTGTTTTAAAATCCTGGTTTAAATTGGTGAGAACAATTTCAGGCTTTATGCAGCCATCCTAGGTTCTTAAAAGAATCTTAAAAGTTCAAATCATTGGTAACCTAAATGGATTTGAAGACAACTGATGAGATGTACTTAAGTATAAGCAGATTGCACATAAAATCTGACTTTAACTGCAAACTTTTGCTATTTAATTTATAGGACACAAGCTAGGTTAATTTAAAGACAGACATTAAGTGTCTGGATTTCAGGATCTGTTTAAGTAATGAAATTCTGACAACATTTTCATATGGAATTACAGCTTTAGAGCTGAGAACATTTGTTGGGTTTATGTTTGTTTGGTTTTTTAAGTTACTTTAAGGGATGCTTAGATCTGAATTGTTAATGTTTCTATATAGGCAGTTTGGATAGATGAAAGGAAAGTTGTGTTGTTGTTTGCACACAAACTACACTTAGTGTAAATACTCAAAGCGGAAAGTGATCATCGTTCTCATCTAGTCCAGCTCTCAGGCCCATGGAATTGCAGTTGGACCTTGTTATGTAGATGTCACACAGTATGAAATAGCCATTTCAAAGATAAAATTCCCTATCACTAAATCCATATTAAACCTTACATGAACTTTAAAAAAAAAACGAACAAAAAACCTCAACAAATTAAAACCCATGAATGTTAGTGTACAATAAATGGCTTAAGCTACCTAGAAACACAACCTTTCTTTCCTATGATTCCATCCCTAATCTTATTCCAATGTCAGCAGGAGGCCATCTACAATTCAAAGCAGGACACCATTATCAAAGGCTGCTTTGGCTGCTCTTTAGGCTCTTTGTGGGTATTTAGTGAGAATTCTGAACCTTCAGTGCTGGGTTTTTACCAAAAGCAAGCAAACCCCAAAAAATCAGGGAGCTGTTTTATGACACTGAAGGAGATGTTAATTTCTTATTTTGGGTTCTAACAGTCATCCTGTATTGTTTGAATTAAAAATGTTCTCCTGGAGGCCATTTCAATTTAGAATTACAGATTAGTTATGGCATTGATCTAAACTTGAATAGGACCATGATGGTCTTAAATTATAACTGCATTTTACCAATTAAGGCACACTTTATTTCACTTTTCATGTAAATAAAATACTCTTGAGTTTGCTATATGAGAAAGTAAAAAACACATCTCCATAAAGATGTGTTAAAACCAAGTGTCCTGTTACCTACAGAATGTAAACTGTACTAGCATAGGCAATGTATAAATGACTTTCCAAAATTCCTGTAGGTTCATTTATGTGTTTCACAATTACAGCCTGAATTATTTTTCTTCCCAGATCATACAGGTGGAAAGCTATGGAACATACTCTCAATAACTGTTGGTGGAATTGTTGCCATCTCTCTTGGACTTCTTACTTCTGTTTATGTTGCTACACTGCATGAAAATGACCTGTGGTTTTCCAATATTAAGGTAACAGTCATTTTCATAGTTCAGTGCTTTTGTAGAGCCTTAATATGAGCCTTAGTTAAAATTTCATTGCTTTATGTTTTTGTCTTGTACCTTGCTCAAAAACATAGAATATTTCATTTTTTAAAGTTCCATTTAAAAAAGCTGTGCTCTCCTTCCCACCATTTTTTTCAATACTTCATCAGTTCTAAAAATACCTGTCCCCAATTTTTCTCTAAAAATATTGCCACACAGCTCCTGTCTGAGTTGTAGCTATGGTTCTTCCAATCGTCCATCTTTATCTAGAATAGAATTTCAACAATTTGCTGTATTTTTCTCTATAGTCATCTTTCTTTTATCCAAAGCAATCCAACATTAAAAAAAAAAACAACGAACCACAAAACAGTTAAAATAAACAATATGCAAAATCCTGGCACATAGTTCTTTGATTGTATTTACACTGTGATATTGTAATAGAGTTTAGGGACAATCTTCACTCTTCAGTGCTAATTTTATATAATGTTATCCTAAATGTGCAAACCTCAAAACATGTTTCAGCCATTCACCAGTGTAAAACCATCCATTCCCCAGAGCCAGGACTGACTACTGTTTTCCTGTAAGCATTGCATGGAAGACAATGCAGCTGTACCCATAGCTAAATTTAACTAGAGAAAAGAACAGGTGAGTCATTTTCCTTTCAGATGCCTAAAATCCACTCTGCCAGGTCTGTGTATTATGTTATTCAAAGAGAACATGTATTTAACTGGAATACTTGCATTGCAGTATGTCTTTCCTATACTACACAATCTTTCTATCCCAGAAACATTTGTATGGCCCTTATAAAAATAATTTGCACTTACTGAAACAATTGGTGTAGCATTAAACATACAATACTTTTTGTAACCACTCTCATCTTTCTTTAAGTATATAGACAGATTGTATACAAAATATTTAAGATATACCTTAGGTTTGCCTTCTCCTTCCAAAAGCAGGTATTGAATAGTTTGAAGGTGTTGCGTATTTTGAAGTACAAACAGGCATGGATTTGTGGCAGTATGTGAACATAACAGATCCAGCATTTTTAGTTGGTCAGATTAATCCAAGGAGCACAGAGTTCACTGAGATAAGCAATTCTGTCGTTGTAATTAAGTTGTCCCCACTCATTTCATTTGATAATTAATTGTTTTCATTTTAAGTACACTAGAATTCCAGCCATGAGATATCAAAACTGAAATAAAACCCTCTAGTTATTTTTAGTCTGGATTCTGTTGTCTCTGTAGCTCTCATTTCATCCTGTGGAATGGATTGATAAGCAACATTGGAACATGAGCAGTTTCAGCCAATTTGATGGAAAGATTCTAAAAAGCATTACATTCATTTGTCAGCAGATTAAAGGAGAAAGGGATGCAGATACTCTCTGGTCTCACAGTGTCCTTTTTCCGTAGGACATGAACTCCACCAGAGAATGCATGTGGCCACAGTGCTAATTTTAAAGAAAATACTGGTTTATGAGTATTATGGGAAAAGAAGATTTATATGGAGAGTCTGTGATACTGCCTGCAAAGCATCCATGAACCAGTATATAGACATTCCTGTGCCTCTGTGTGTGAGTGGACAGAGTAGCCTCTCTAGGAGTGTGGATAATCTTGTAATTACAGCACGTGCCATATATTAATAAAGACTAGAATAAACTACACTGGAACAATCTGAGACCCTCAAAAATTACATGGAAAATAATGCTTCTTTTCTCTAACATTTTATAGTTTAGCCAAAGCATGTATTTTTGCATGTATTAACTGAATTTTCCAAAAGGTTGGAAAGAGTAAGTTTATTTTAGTTCAAACCCCAGCCCACATTCTCAGAAAAGGGAGGACTGTAGTCTAATCTTTGGCCCACAGTTATTGCATGCCTTGCTTGGTGAAATGCAGAGGTGATTTTGTTTCATTATATTTTCATCAAACATAACATATAGAATAAATGGATGCAGTACTAATGCAGTACTAACCCCCGTGCCTATGAAACACAGTAGTGCATCACCACTGCTCTGAAACAGAAAATAAACTCTAAATCAGTTCTATTTGCATATATTTTAATTTAGGAACTTTGGCCACACTCAATTGGCTACAAACAGTGCAAGTTTGGGGATTTATGTTACTGAAAGCTGAGGCAGAAATTATTTAACAATGCATTATCCCCATGAACTATAATCCTTTCTTTCAATAAGCTACAATTAGTCAGATGATAAGAATTCATGCCCTAAAGGGTGTGTGTGGCAACTAAATGAATATAGTGAGATGTAATGGGAGACTTGTTTTGCCATTTTTTCTTTTACTCCTCTATTTGTACAGCAGTAGAAGGTGGTCTGCAGTGTTTATGTGACCCTTTTGCACTAGGGGGATGGTTTTCCATACACTATTTAGGTACAAAAAGTGGAATTTTTGCTCTGAAGACCCTATGGATACATGAACAGCACAGTTGCAAGCTCACAAAACTGTGCAGTTTGCCAATTGTACTCAACCTAAAAACTGGAGGTAAAAAGAGTTCATTATGTGAAGTCATGAGTCTTAACTCCTCAGTCATTGTGATCAGAACTTGCACACACACTTGTAGTGATTGCCTTTCTGTGATTTCAATTGCAATTCATCCAAAGCCAGTTCAGTTTGGGGTGTCTTTCAGCAATGGTTCACCCAACCAGAAAACTGTTTGGCAGCTGTTAAGCTGTTTTGTTCTGATTTGAATATGGTTTTCAACAGGGCAGTGATTTCAGCTGCTGCAGTGTGTCAGTCTTGTTCTTACTTGCTAATAAATACACCTGCTAGTACCCATTTGCCATGGTCATTGGAGAGAGGTGTAAAATTGTTTTCTTACCAGAAAAACTGAAAATGCACATCTCGAAGAGTGGTTTGTGCTGCGAAGGAGGTACATGAAAGCTGCTTTTTTTTTTCTTCATTTCAAGCCTTCCTGAAAGATTGACACACAAAAAACCCAGAAGAGAAAGCAGCATACCATGTCACACAGTCAGAAGTTGTGTTTGTGTCCCCTTCCAGCAGGAATCACAGGTTTTAATCACTTACCTTGACCAAAGACTTTTAAAGAAAAACGTTTGAATCCCTTCTCAGAGACATTAAACTGACAAAGATTTCTGTTTGTGATGGTGAAAGTCAAAACATTTCTTATCCAAAAATCCTTTCTCAGTTTTCTGAAAATGTTCTGGCATAACACATCTGAAATGGCTTGTCTGTTTTCAGTGATTTTCAATAGCAGTTCAGTGACTGCTCCTCCAGTGTAACATCTTTTGCAACAGAATCTGCTTTGAAAATAACAAAATGGGGGGTCACCTTTCCCATCAGCTGTTGCATTGCTTGTTCACACACAAATTCTGAACAAACTTTGAAGGGGAATGAGCCAAGGCCACATAGCAAATTAATACTGTAAGATAAACAGATAAACTTCAGAGCATTCATTTGTTCTTCACCCCTGCTGAGTAAGCTTTTAAACTACTGTTACTGAAGTTTTCCTGTAATAAAATTGCTGCTTGCAAGAAGTCAGGTATAAAAATATAACATTTTAAAGCTTTCAGACACGCAGCACAAGAATCCTGGGATTTAGTCTCTGAAGTGCTTTCATTTTTACATTTTGAATGCAGAACAAAGATGTTTGCCCAAAGAAGCTGTGGCTGCCCCATCCCTGGGAGTGTCCAAGGCCAGGTTGGATGGGGCCTGGAGCACTCTGGGCTGGTGGAAGGTGTCCCTGCCCATGGCAGGGGGTGGGATGGGGTGGGCTTTAAGGTCCCTTCCAAACCAAACCAAACCATTCCATGATTTTTTAGAAAAAAATAGGAGAAAACAGGTAGCCAATTAATCAGAACTGTACAAAGTGAATGTATAAGGCATGAAGAGAAGGGCAGTCCAGAACTTTGGTAGTTATTTTCCACAGAAGTAGCTGCTGAGTGTTGTGGATACTTTTACTCTGGATCATGGGTCTTACCTGAGTAGGAAGGTGCCATTCTAAGAGATGGGCTCGAGGGGAACCAGCCAGGAGACCACGGCCAAGGACTGCATAGCTTTGCTGAAGGCACCTTCTCAGCCAGGAACATTGACAGTGTTGAGTTTCCACTTGCACAGTTAATTTTCAAATCTTCCTGACCTTAAATTGAACAACTAAAAAATAGTTTCAGTTACAAAGATTTTTCTTGAGCTTTGTCAAAAAAGAGACGTAACTGGAGCTTTATTTACACTCTTTATTTCTTACTTATGCTCAACTCAGACTTTGGCTGCTTGCTCAGCATTCTGAATGGCTTCTTTTAAGCTAAGCTCTAGAATTTTGCACTGCCCAGGAAAGAAAGTTTTGTATTTTGCTGTTAAGAGCTTAATATTACTAGGATACAATTGCATAAATTGAAATAATTTGTAACTCTGTGTATTTTGGAGAACAGTGGGGATTTTTTTCCCTTGGAATGGTGATAACTTCTTTGTTAAAACCTCACTGAGTGAATATGCAGAAAGGTAAGTGTGTGCTCTTACAGTGCTTACCCATAAGTCTGTATGTTTTTATTGACATGAAATACAAGGAAAAGTATAAATTGCTGTAGAACTGGAAAAGTATTGGGAGTGAATAAAACAGATGTTATCTTAGCATGAAACAGATGTAAAACTCACTAGTGTTTGTCTCATAAAGTATAGCATTTGGTTGAATACAGCTGGTGCCAGGATTACAAATTAATCATGTTTGAATGCATTTTTGCTAATTAGATCCCCCTCTGTGACTCCTCTCTCCCCCTTAATAAATTCCAAATGTTAACATTCCTTTTTTCTTTTTTCTTTTTTTTTTTTTATGAGCACTTAGAATCAGCCACTTTTTGCTATTAGAAAACTTTTCAGTAGTGATGAATTTGAACCTAGGACTTGTTCACCATCCAGCACTTCCATCTTGCTAAGTGTGTGGCTTTTGGTCTTCAGTGCCAATGTCAGTTCCTTCTGCTGGTATGATGAGGATTGTGTGTCACAGAGCAGCTGGAGAGTTTAATTGTGGACTGAGATGGAATCAGCTGGGGTTTATTCTGTTGACTTTTCTCAGACCAGAACTAATACCAGTTTGTCAACAGTTGACTTCAATAAAATATGAGTTTTGAGATAAGATTCTGTACTAGGGAGTGAAGAAGAGAGGAACATGATTTTTTATCCAGCTTTGTGTTAGCTCTGGTATTGATTCTGTTCCAGCAAAAGAGATGGGACACTGTAAGAAAGATGAAAGTCTTGGGATTCTGTGTGAGGTAGCAGTAACCAGAGTGGTATTCCTAAAAGTGTCCTAAAACAGTAGCATTTTGTTACTTCAGAAATGTTCTTTTGTAAGGAAAGATGAATTAATGAGTTTATTTTTAGAAATCTCACCTAAGTTTCTGAATCACTTGCATACACCACGTACAGGAGTTTAATTGGATTTTCAAATCTCAATATAAAGTTTTCTGAACTGGATATAAACTGTTTCTAACTTACTGCTTATGAGATACATTTGCTGTGATGTTTTTATATAAACTACTAAAAAGATCACTAATAATAGAACACTTTTGTATAAGATGCCTATTAGTTCTTTTCAGATTGGTTGTTCATGCAGTCTTACTTTGTTTTAATGTGGTTGCCCAAGGCTGTGGATTTGTTAAATTTCATTGGGTCTTCACAACAAAAGGAAGTCCAAAGCAAAAGCTTTCAGATCTCACTAGTCTCCATGTGCTGCAATATCAGCCAAGAAAGAGGCATAGTTTGAAGTGTACCTAGTTTAAATAATTTGAATGTTTTTAAATTAACAGTAACAAGTTTACCTAAAGCCAAATCAAGAGCTGCTTTTCCTTTAACCTGTAATTTAAGAATGAGAGTGATGACAGCTGGCTTCGTGCCAGAGAACTGACTGAGTGGGCAGCAGCATGTCCTGCCAGCTGAAATACCCCTGGCATTATGGTGCAGCCCCAGCACAGCACCCTGGATTAATGGAGCCCTAAGCTGGCACAGCCATGCAACACCATGACATAACTACAGCTGGATGAAAAGGTTAAATGCACAGAGCAAGTGCGTGCAGCTTTGAAGTCCAGCTGTTGGCCACTGCATCTATCTAAACATTTAATATTACAGAAAAATAGTTAAATATCCAAACTCTTTCTGAGAAGCATGTCAGAATCACAAAGACATATATGCATTTCCCCAGTTAACACAGTCATTTACACCTCAGCCATTTGCCTCTCACCCTGATTTCCCATGTATTTTACCTTTAGCTGAACCAAGTTGCATGGAATGCTCAAACCCAAAGGCTCAAGCCTCTGTGTAGGTGAATTTCCCTGGTGCAGCAGCTTTGAAGACAGCTTCGTATGACTGTGAAAAGCAACTGGAAAGGGGATTTACTGTTGAACTTTCACTTGCAGGAAGTCGAAAGAGAAATTTCATTCAGGACTGAATGTGGACTTTATTATTCCTACTACAAGCAGATGATTCAGGCTGCTTCCATACAGCAAGGTATTGTAAACTGTAAAGTAAGTTTTGCTTCGTGTTGCCAGCTGACTGTCTTTAGGTTTGGGGTTTTTTTTCAAATAGAGTTGAGAACAAGGAATACCATAACTATGAGAAAGTGTAACAATTGTACTGGAGACAGATCTATTCTGTTCATATGCCAGGGAGCCACTAAGTTATGGACATAATAAATTTCACAATGATACATTGGTTTCTGTGCCACACCTTCACGTGCTGATGAAGGCAATCACTTTGAGGGACAGTTTTCATATCTGTGAAGGTTTCAGCCTTGCTGGTTTATTCGGTATATTACTTTCATTTTTATTCTTGTTTAATTTGAACTGTTAGCCATTTGTGGGAAGGGACAATGGTTTTTTGCTGTATGCCTGGACAGTAAGTGACACAGGGAACAGCTTCCAAGGAAACCATGCAATGATGGGGCTTTCTGTGACAATCTCATGTTTTCTAGATCCTTAACTGTTGCTCCCTAGTAATTTTGCTTATATTACACAGTTGTCAATATTAACTTCACCTGTGATCAAAGTAGGGACAAGAAACTTCTCAAGATCCAGTACCACAGATTTCATGCTAGGGAAGCAAGTATAAAAATAAATGTTTTATACACTACTAAATATACAGTACTTGAATTAGCACTGTGAGTCACATTTGGAGCAGAGAAGCTGAAGACCTCAGAAGGTCATGTTGATTCAGAGGTAATGAGTTCTGAATCATTGACTCAAAGTTTGCAGTTTCTGATGAGAGATCCTAAAATACCTTTGAAAAAGTTATTCACTGTTCAAATGAAGATGGAGGAGGAAAATGACAATCTCCTATTTCAATTTCTCTTTATCATTAAGGTTTACATGGTTTAGTATATGACAATAAAACTGAATCTGTGAGGACAATTAACATACTTGAAAGAATGAATGTTTACCAGGAGGTGTTTCTCAGCATTCTGTATAGGATTCTTCCAATTCAGGTAGGCATTTATTTATGGCTTTAGATTGTAAGTGCATTATGAAGATTGCGCAGTGAATCATAGCTCCCCTTTGTAGTTGTTTTCCAATTCAAAATATTCCTGATACCTTTTTAATTTATAACAGCAAAACCTAATTCATACTAAGTATAATCCCCCCCGTGAGTGTTTTAATGTCAACATCAGTATTCTTGTGTTTTACAGCAATACCTAGAGCCTGTATATTTTTATATCTACACTTTGTTTGGACTTCAGGCAGTTTATGTCATTGCTCTGTATGTAACAAGCTGGCTTCTTAGTGGAACATGGCTTTCAGGGTTGCTGGCAGCTTGCTGGTATATTACAAACAGGTAAGTGAGATTAAACATTCAACCTCACTTCAAAGGTAAGGCATTAAATCTTTAACTGCATGATTAATTGGACAAAAAATGAAACTGTAAGGCCTCTCTCTGATCAGCCAGAAAATGGGGAAAAAAATGTTTCAGTAACAATTAGAAAACAATCAGAAATGAGCTGACAGTTACAAACTGGGTTTTTAAACTTTCCTGAAATTTGAATAGAAAATTTTGGCTTAAATTGGTCTCTGAAAGTGGACTACATCTTTCACCAGATGATGTGCCCTTGTCTTCTCCAGCCTAGGAGCTCTTAGGTGTTACAGACCTCTGCATGTATGCCCTTCAGGTCTCTCCTCACTGCCCCACACCCAGCCTCCAGGGATTCCTTCAACAACCTCAGCTCATCAGAAGTTCAGCTTCTCTCTTCCCTTATTCCTGTTGTAAACACCTCCTGCAGTAAAGCTCACAGAAAAGAAGATGGTAATTGAGCTGTTCTGGTGCTTTATCACTTGAAGAATTCTCAATTTGGCGATAAGAAGTGGCTTTATGCCAGAAATAAGCTGCTGGCATAAAGCTAAGACTGGTGACATGGGCTGTTACCTGTAAATGAATCAAGAAAATAAAAGTCCAGGGTCGGTTCTACCGAAATTGTTTGATATGTTGATTAGCAGCTCTGAAGAAGTTTATCTGAAGCACATCTGTTACAGCCTAATTGTAGGTCTATAGTGGCAAAGTGTTTCTTTCTCCAAATATGAAGGTAATTAAAAACCATGCAGTATTTGGCATGTTTCTTTCATGAGGTCATCTTTGCCATTTACAGAATATTTGGAGCAAATTTGTTCTGTCCCTCTTTCTAATAATTCCTGAACAATGAAAGCTTGTTATCCCTTATGCAAATAGAATAAGCACATGGAACTGGTTTGGATAAAGACTTTCTGTCCAGATAAAGCACATCTGAGGCTGCTGAGTAACTCCATTTAGACACTTCTTTCATCCAGCTAAGCGTGTCTCAGATGTCTTGCTTACTTTGCTTTTTAGCAAACATTTTCTCTACAAAAGGAAAAAGGAAATTATTTTTTGCTTTTAACTTATAATTTAGATTTTTTAAATGACTACTCTTTGGGGAACTTTTACTAATTTCCATCACATCCCGTTTGTGTTCAAAAGCTTCAGAAAATGACCAGAAGCCCCTAACCAGTTTAACAATTCAAATTCAGTGCATTGAGATCACAGTGAAGCACCAGATTATATGCTGTTTATGGCCTCGCATGTGCACTTGCAAACCAAAAAGGAAGTAAAATTACTTGGGGTGTGACAATCCACAAGCTGGATTCTGGGGCTGGTTTTAGTTTGAGGTTTGGTTTTTTGTTTTTAAATTAATCAAGCTGTGATTGTTAAGTAAGATTTAATCCATGGTATTACATTTTTTTACATTAAGTGAAGCTGAAGTACAGCATTTGAGGTACAGAAACAACTTGCAGAACGTTCATAATGATTTTTTTCAGAGCCAGGCATATTGAAGGAGAGTGCAGAGCCTCCATTTTTTGTGACCAAGCAGTTAAAATCCCACAAAGATGCCTGTCATTGCAATCTCTCTGTCACTGAGCTGGCGCTTTCTTTATTTTAACTGTCTGAAACTCTTTGTTTTGTACAGAGTAGATACCACAAGAGTAGAATTCACCATTCCCTTAAGAGAGAACTGGGCACTGCCATTCTTTGCTGTGCAGATAGCAGCCATCACATACCTCCTCAGAACTCATTTACAGCCTGCTCAAGAAGTGAGTATTTCTGACAAGTGTGACACAGTAAAATTAGTCACAGAACTGTCCTGATCTGCAGGAATAAAAGCAAATGGGTGATACAGTTTCTTTGACAAACAGTTGTTAAGTCATTACTCCTCAATTTGATCATGTAAGTGCTATTTGGAGCACAGTAGAGCACATATTGCATGTTAATCTGGGGGCTGGAACTGGTGGAGATCTCACTGTTTTCTTGCAAGTGGTATTACAGTGATAAAATACAGGCAGAAGTCAAGAATTCATAATTCTAATAATGCTTGTTATCCTCCACACAGTTGTGGCAGTTAGAAAACTCATAGTAATGTTTTAAAAGTAGATTTAAAATAAAACCAAATTAAGGTGGGGTTTAGTTGGTTTTGTTGGGGGTTTTGTTTGTTTTGTGTTTTAATGAAGGAAACTCAAGTTAAATAAAACTTCATTCCCTCCTTCCAGAGACTGACACTTCTGGTTGTATTCATAGCAACGTTTCTCTTTAGCCTGACTTGGCAATTTAACCAGTTCATGATGCTGATACAAGCACTGGCATTATTCATACTGGACTGCTTGGACATGCTTCCCACAGCAAAGGTAACTTTATGTTTTGAAATAATCTGGTTTGTTTCTTTACTGCCATAAAACTAACACTTCTGGAGGTATTTTACTAACCAGTGGCCTAGTTACCTAGAATAATACAGATTATACATTGTGCATAAATAACACTGCAATTATTTAATGTATCTGCTTGATTGTAGGATCAGCCTACCTTAGTTATAACATGGCCATAAAATACTAACCTAACTAGTTCAGGGCATAAATATAAGCAGGATATAGTAATGGCTTTAAACATAATGATTTAGTGCAGGATGATAAATTTTTTGCAAAAATAATAGACATTGAAATAAATTATAAATCCTATTCATACATAGGAAAGGGGCTATGACTAAAGTTTTGTAGACATAAAATTCTCATTATTCTTGCAGGTTACATGGCTCTATATCATTCAGATTTCTGGGTTACTGCTAGTCTGTGTCCTACAGTTCTTTAATTCTATGATTCTTGGATCCTTACTTATAAGTTTTAATACTTCTGTCTTGATAGCAAGAACAATCCAGGTAGGTACCAAAATATTTCTGTAGTACTAAATAAAGAATGTGACAGATACCTCTATACAGATAGATATGTATATATGTAAATGAGTAATTTATATGCATTATAACTTTCAATTACTAATACTAATTAGAGGAATTATATAGTGTAAAGCAGCAAAAACATTGCCTGATCAAATAATGACTTCAATTACAGTAACTGCAGCATAACCAAGCACATCAGACACCATAATTCTGTGACTGCTATTAACATTCATGATTGTGCAAGCAGCAGTTTGGATCCTGCTACGAAATTGCCTAAATGGACTTTACACCTGTTTCAGCAGGACTTGGCTGGAATTTATGGATCTGCCTCCAATAAATATTCTGGGGGAACTGGGTGCACATTGAATTCAGCTTACTGAAATCTCTTCTCTTTCAAAGATTAGGGGTTTTAATGTATTTACAGTTCTCTTTTCTCTGACACTGACATTGACAACAGTCTCTGATCAGCATATATGAACTGACAGGGCCACTGCTGTTCTCTCTCATTGCTGACCACCTAAAATCAGGGCTGTAGTTTTTATAGTTACACAATGTGTGTGCCTGTTCCCAGCTGCCTGCAAACAGCCCCTCTGGATCTGGAAATTTTACCTGGAAAACTGCTCAGAGTCCTATCAGCTGACAGTCAAAGCCAGGAGACCCCTTTGCCTTCTTAAGGTGGAAGGTAATTCAAAAGGCACATGATTCTATGGAAATTAAGGAAAAAATACCTATAAATATAATTGGGCCACCCTCAAAGGAAGGCTGTTTGGCTGCTTCCAAAGCTCTGCCCCCTCAGGAGCCTGGGAAGCTTTTATGATGTTGTCCCTTCAGTTTTTTGGAAGAAATATATCTTTATACTTGATTTTTATACATTTTTGCTTACATGAAGCTAATATAAATTTGATCCTGATCAGGCCTAGCAGACCAGCTGTCTCAAATAGCCTGTGATGCTTTTGTTCCAAATACATACAGAAAAGTACTGAAATAATAATATTTTCTTCTTTGTAGAAAAACCTAAAAAAGGGTGGCTTGCTAAATAGGCTTGGGAAACTTATCCTCCATGCTCTGCTAGTCTTGTGCTTGACTCTCCTAATAAACAAGTGCATCAAGGTAAGTAAATAATTTTTTATTTAAATGATGACAAAAAATGTGTGGCATTTTTGATGTTTAAAATATTATTTCCTTTCTTTTTTGCCTACTTTATAGAAAATTCTTAATCTTGAATCAGATGAACATATATTCAAATTCCTGAAAGCAAAATTTGGATTTGGGGCAACAAGGTATGATGTAACTGCAATTTTGCTTTTTGGTTTGACTTCATTAATTGAAGCCTGTGGGTTGTTCTCATTTAAAATCTGTGTGATAAATCATGGAATTTTACCTCATGTTCATGTCATATTTTCCCTTACAATAATCTGCACAACTATGGCTTTTTAATTTCTTGTTAGAAAAGGAAACTTTGATCCTTTTTGGCATCAAGTGATGAAATAAATACCTGATGACAAGGATTATTCTCTTTTCTTTAGGGATTTTGATGCTAACCTGTATCTCTGTGAAGAAGCTTTTGGTTTATTACCATTAAATACTTTTTCAAGACTCTCAGATACGTTACTCTTTTACATCTACCTGTTTGTTCTCCTCCTCATGGCAGTGGCAGCTGTAATCGTTGCCTTTCGGAACCTCAGGTAAAATACAACTTCAGGATAATTCACATTTTTGTCAATTGTCTCTTCTTCAAATGGCTAAGGAACTGACAGTGGAATTCCAGCAGCAACCAGTGTTACTTTCCCAGGTACTGAGGAAACAGGAGGATGTGTAAGAGAGATCAGATAGAATTAGTATCTTCCTATTAAGGAAGAAATGTAAACAAACATTCTTCCCTGGATTCCTTCAAGCTCCTCTGTTTGCTGCTGAAGTTTGCAGTATGTGTAGGGCTGGTTGGGTTTGGGGTTGGAGCAGGATAAGGGTGCCAAGTGTTCTCCTCAAACTGCCCAAAATGAGCTGCCAAGTCTATGCTGAGCTTGTGATGTGTGTGTGAAGAAGCAGGAGCAGAGGACTGCAAGTGTGCATCACTGCTGGCCCTTCCCTGGCTGATGTGTAGGATCCTGAGGTGTTTAGAGAACAAGAGAAGAAATTAGAATTGCTGTTAAAATGTAAAGTAAATGGTTCATTATAGACCTCTCAGTTTTATAGGTACAACCTGGGCTAAAGTCAGGAGAGATTATATAAAACCTGACTGAGCAAAAATTCAAGGAGTGTCATGTAAGTAGTGCCACTCATCATAGACTTTAGGGAAGACATGGGAAAAGGGAGAGGGAGGAGGAAGGAGAGAGAGGAAGTATGAAACTATTTTATGACTATTGTGAAGTGAGCCATCTGTAAATCATTTTGGTACTATTCAACCAGCCTCTTAACTTACTGCATCAATCAATTTTAGAAACAAAGAAAAGACTCCTCAGCTCTTATTCCATGTAACCCCAAACATCACCCTAGTTTTTGATACTGTCCAGTTATCTCACTTAGCCCTGCCTGAAAAAACAGCAGAAAACCCCACACATTTCAACAGGTGCTTTTACTCCATGGGAGTAGCTACTTCAAGCAAGAAACCAAGCCTGCCTTTCTGTAAACGATTTTATCTCACTCTAAGCCAGCTCATTTAAACCCACTGCATTTCCAGAAATCTAGACATGAAAAGAAATACCTGCTGCTCCATCAAGTTGGTGCTATCAGGAGTAATTATATCATAGGTACAACAGTGCTATTGCTTTCAAGCATCAGAAGGATTCAGTGCTTTTAAAAATGCAGATAACTGTATGAAATATGTTATAGGCACTTAGTATAACACTGTTTTTTCTTTACTTAGTGGTTCAAATCAAGTCCAGTTCATGGAAAAGATGGAAGAGTGCCCAATAACACTGAAGCCTGATGCTGCTTACAGCTTAGTTCACACAGTTCTTTTTGGATGTCTGGCATTAAGCACAATGAGGTACATTTTTTTAAATTCTCCTTCGGGCTTGTTTAGATGCTTGAGTGTATTTTTATGAGAGTGTAAAATATACTGACCACAAATGATGGGATTGTGAACCTTCTTTCTTTCCCTGGTGTGCTTATACTTGTAGACTCAAGCATTTCCCAAAATTCTGCCAAAAAAACCTTTGGAAGTTTGGGAACAGATCAAGAGCATATAGCAAAGTGCAAAGTCAGTCTTGTACTCAGTTATTTCAGAGTCCTGAAAGGCCACGAAAACGGTGTTCAGAATTTGTCTAGGCATTAGTGCTCTCATCAACAGCTCAGCAGAGCTCCAGGTGATGCTGAAAAGCTTCTGTTTTTTCAGAATGAAGTACCTCTGGACATCCCACATGTGTGTCTTTGCATCCTTTGGCCTGTGCAGTACAGACGTTTGGAAACTGCTCCTGAAGTGTGTCCATCTCTACACATCGCAGAGGGTACTTAGAGCTTTTCATCCAGCTCGGATGGGGTTTGGTCCGTATCTGAACCAAGTCAGGGCTCACAGCTGGATATTGTTTGTAGTTCTATTAAACTGGATATCTCTAATGTACATTTGTATAAGTAAAATGTATTTTCTACTCGTTTCTATATTAAACAATTCCATTTGAATACACTAGATGGCAATATAGATGTGGCTATGAAAAATAACCCCAATTTTACTAAAAAAGTCATATTAAGAAATCCTCAGCAGTCTGAAAAGACCTTTGCAGTCAATTATATTGAATGACAGTGTAGAATACAGATTTAAATATATAGATATAAAGCCATCATTTGGGAGGGTCTGTAATCAGGGTTTTGCTTGAAAACAAAATCAGAATATAATCTTAAAATTCAAACTGTAAATTCCACTACAAGTTAAATATTTCACATACCAATACATTAAAAATTAAGTTTATCCAAATAAATGTATCATCAGAATAACCAATTTATTTTTTTCAATTTCTCTTAGGCACAGGTGATTAAGTATTCTGTACCAATAATTACATTAGTGTACATTTCATATAAGGTAAGAAATTTCTTTTGCTCAATGTTTTGACATTTTTTAACTTGCGTGGAATTTCCTTTTCTCATAAAAGGGTGTTATTAGTTACTACATACAAGAAGTGAGGAAATTTTAATCCAGTGTGAGACTCTACAGTCTCATTTCCCAACAGCTTAATTTATTTACCCATCTCTTGAGAGAGCTCCTGCAAAGCACAAGTGTGTCTGTGATACCACGTGGTGCTTCCCAAAGCTGCAGGGTGGTGGTGATGCCATAACTCTCTCTTGGTCGTTGCTCAGTCTCCCAGCCAGCAGGACCTGAACAAATGCAAATGTCTTAAGCAAACAGTTAAACTAAGAAGTATCTAAACTGGCCCAGTTTATATTATCAGCTGGGTTTTCATACACTTCTCCCTGTAGCATTTCAGTTTTCAAGCCAGCAATCCTTACCCTCCTAAGAAAGCAGGTTTGGAATGGGTTTCACTGCCACATCCTCTGCAGTAAAGACTGAAGCACAGCAATCTGTCATTATCTCCCTTAATGCTCCCTTCTGCCCCAGAATATTCACTAGCTTAAACAAGAAACCCTTAAATAAATCTGTGTTCCCTTAGCTTTTTTTTGGGGGGGTTAAGCTCTACAGAATCAGTTTCAATCCTTTTTTTGCCTCCTCCAGATTTGATTTGTGTATTCTTTGTCTGCAGTAAGTTTGTAAGTGTTTTACCCTGATAGTCTTCCTGTTGTTGCTGTTCAGTCACACCTTTCTTTTTGCCTTCAGTGATTCTCTTTGAATTCAAACTTCTGAAATATCATCAATGGCATCCACAGCACATCTAATGATCTTAACTTTTGATACAGATTACCTAATTTTGGTTCATTTACTTCTAAGATGCCTTTCCAAACTTTATGTTAATTCCTGGGGCCTTTCCTCCTCTTGTAATCATTGACATTATTTAATGACTTGGCTGTTACAAATTGAACTGTTACATGATGCCTCTTGATTTTGTTCCTTTTCTTAAACCTTGGTCTTAAGAAATAACTTAAAACATCCCTCCTACAACCCAGGGAACTGAAATGTTTCACTTGTGCCTTGCAACTTATCCATGAGCTGGACAAGATCAGTTCCAGCTAAGAGGGAATAATATGTTTCAGCATCCAGAACTTGTTTCATACATTCTGTCTTGAGTTTGTTCCCTTTTGTTTCCATTACAGTTCTGGCCAGGAATAATGGATGAACTGTCAGAACTGAGAGAATTCTATGACCCAGACACTGTGGAGCTGATGAACTGGATTAAGTAAGAGGATTTTTTCTCTATTTAAGTTAAATGCTATTTGTGTAGATCTAATGTTCTTAGTTATAGTGTTCTCCTTATTTGTCACAGCTTATCAGTGAACTCTGGTGACCCGTGGAGATAGTTAGGATAAGTGGGTTACCCAGAGGTTGGGCTCCCAGCAGCTGTGGAGAACAGCTCCTGCAGAGCCCCCAGCCCTCTGGGGTTCAGTGTCATTGCTGTTTCACATGCCTGATTCCATTTGCTCCATAAGTACACACAGTTTCCCCAGCCAAAAGAGGTAAATTTGGAGGTGTCAAGCTTCTTTCCCCATATTTTAGCTACCTCTTTATATTAATAGTCCTTTACAGTGAAATCATTTTATTTTTCCTCCCCAACCTGGTGTTCTCAACTTTATAATGGTAAAAAGCTTGGGTGTACAGTGGTAGGGCTGGAAAATTTGTACTCTTCAGTCTGTCTCTTGAACTTTAAAACAATTTAAATTGCTTCTGCTAGTTAGAATTAATCCCAACATGTGTTCTAAACTGCAAACAAAATATTCATAATTGAACTTGAACTTTTTACAGCTAAGCATAGGTGCAAAGTCTCTTTCAGGAGTTTGAGTTAATCTTCCAACCCCACCTCAGCACTTGTGCTTTTTCACAGAGCACAGAAAGGTATTTTTCAGGTGGAAACAGTTTGCAATACTGCATGTAGAAGAGCTGAGAAAAAGACCATGTAGGATGTTCTCTGGAGGGCTGTGAATTCAAGGGGTATGGTCTCTATTAACCTACAGTAACCACTAAATGCTTCAGGTCAAGTTCTTAACAGGGAGATTTCTGGGACTTGTATTTACTTGGAACTCTGGCAAAGATTTTTAAAGAAGAAAATCAGTTTCATATTCCTGAGGAAAACATCTGAAAGTAAATCTAAATACAGAACATTTAACACTGTAGACAGTTTGGAGTATTTCCTTCAGATGCAATGAATTTCAGTGAAACCAGTTACCCAGCCTGTTCTATCCACAGCAACATATTTACACTCCATAATGTTGTATTTCTTTAATTCATAAACTAGAAGGAGTAATTGAGAAGTAAAATATATTACAAGCCTTCACTGACTTATTCTGAAAGCAGGCCATGGTTTTTTCCATCATTTAGAATCTTTGCAGCCTTATTGACACATTTTTGTGACAAATGTTTACCAGCCAGTTCCATTTAGCACTACTGTTTTATTAAAAGATGGTAAATGTCTGATAGTTCAGGTCTCCTGTGTACAATATATAGAGGTATATATAGATTTATACATAAAATATGCATGTGGAGTTATTCCCAGACAGGAACTGGATTTGACTGGCTCCAATGAGAATAATTTTTCATGTGCTCTTAGTGCTGAGAATGCTAAACTGGTGCTTGTCCTCTCTCCATTTTAAGTCATGGCAGACAATCACAGAGAGAATTTTTTTACTTAGAATTTACTGTGTTTAGAAATATTATTTCTTTAAAAAAGAGTTAATTATCTATGCTTTAAATAGCAGCCAACCAAATTTATGGTAAGTTTCTCAAAGTGGGACAGATTTTCTTAAGTTTTGATGTGCAGGAGGAATATGTTCCTATCCTAACATTCAATAGTGGTGCTGTAGTTAATGACCTGTCAAGGCTGGTGTCAGGAGCTAATCACTCATTATTAAAACTCAGTATGGAAATCTCTAATTTGTCACGGATAGCAGTGAATTAGGAATAACTCATCTGTCTTGCAATGTCCCCACAACAAGAAAACCCTTCTATCTGCTTAGCTCTCAATGCATATTAACTTGTCCAGGTACACAGTCTGAGTAATGAGCAACTATTAGTCTGTCCACTGTGAAGTGGCTGCAGATGTATTTCGTCCTCTTCCCCTGACTAAAATTGCCATAGCATTTCCAGGAAGATCTACTGGTTTGTATCTGTACAATTGCAGAGCACCATTTTCTACAGAATGATCTTTCAGATCCCAGTCTCCTGCCTTTTCCTACCCACCACCTCATTTTCGTAGTTTATTTTTAAAAACAAAAAGTCAAAGAGGTCCTACCAATGCCCCAGGGATAGTTCACAGCTCTGTTCTCAGCTGGGAGGTACATTAAAGTTCTTAGTTTTGGTCTTTCTCCCTAAGACAACAGGAACAACATGCTCATTTGTGAGATGGGGAAGAATATCAGTAGAATGAGCAAATCAATAGCCTGAACTTCCCTATTCTGTTTACTCCTGGTAAGTGTTAAAGAAGCAACGTCTTCTGCCTTTAAAGGGGAAATCTGTGTAGAATTGTGGAATATTTCAGAAGCAGTTGCCAAAAAGCACAGAAAAACTTCTTAGAAATCTCAGGCAACAGCCAAAACAGTGGAGAAGTGAACTGAGACTGAGATTTGGCAGAGCACAGGTGGGTGTCAAGTGTCCTTGAACCAGGTGTGGGGGACAAGCAGCCACATTTGTGTATTAGTGCAAAGCCCACAGATTTCTGAGAGGCTCCTAAGGTTATGCAAATGAAATACCCATGTTTCAATGGTGGTTCTTTCCTTTAGTACTTTTTATTTATTTATATTAATGGCTGTATTTCAATTTCAAGCCAGTTTAAATTTTAACTCATCTCTATTACTTACATGCCTAATTTTCAAGGGTAATCACACTGAAATCAACACATATTCCAGACTTCAAAGGCAATGTTACACCTTTTTTTTAAATCGTTGTTCTTAAATTCTTGGGCTTATCCTTAGTCATTGACTGATGTGTCAGTAAAATTCAGGCATGAACCTGACAGTGCCTGAGGACTGGGTTTACACCAACTGTGCAGGTGCATTCCTTTATATGAGCAAAATCTGCATGCATAAAACTGAGGCTGGGACTAACAGAAATGCATCTTGTTGCTCTTTCTTTGTGGCTGTTGTTTTTCCATTTTTGCAATTTCCAGTCTTTCCAAACCAGAGGGAAAAAAAAGAACCATGACAGTATGACTGAACGTGCTTTATGAACTGCCTATCATCTGCAGCTAACCCTGAGATATTTTAATACAGCATTCTGCAAATAAGAAGACTTAAAGAAAAAGGAAAATCTGTCATGGCATATTTGAGAACCCCTCCTCAGAACCTCCTTTTACTTTGTAGATTCATATCAGACTTGGGCACTAGTAAAGGAATACTCTGAGCTAGTCAGATTTTATGGCTTTGAAAGCCAACTGCAGGGTTCAGCTCTGGAGGACACTTAATAGAAATACCCATTTTATTTCTAATGATGCAACCTGTAATTGCAATGTTGGCCATTTCTTCCTTAATGCTTCCTTAAAACCAGCTCACAGTAATTTCTTAGCAGTTTAAGAGAAAGAATGACTACCATTTTCAGAGTCTGTGGAAGTACTTCCTGTAAAACCCTTTTATTTTTAAGGAGTTATTCTTTAGTGTTTGTATAACTCTCTAAATTCTTAAGTGTAGGTAAAGAAAAGCTTCCTACAGTATAATATAGTGCTTAGTTTACCCATTAGTCCAGCTGTAATTAACTTGTTGAAAGCTTAGAGCCTCAAAAATAAATGAGATTATTTGTTCAAAATGCCATCAGGTCTGCTTGGAATGGCATTTAAATTATATAATGTAAATCAGTTTGACCTGTAAGTCCTTGTCATTATTTAGTGACATTTCCTAGAGAATAAATTGTTTGCAGGTTGGGCAGTGTGGTATGGAGCTTGGCAGAGAGCTATAAAAACAAATTATCCTTTCATTTTATACATCATTTGCTCAGACAGTTGTAAAAATTGCTTTGTTTTTGTGTAATAGAGAAGTGTCATTGAGTGGTTTGCAGCACAAGGGGTGCAGAGCACTGCACTCAGTGCCTGGCTCACACAGGGGCACAGGGAGGGAGCTCTTTGGGATGGAATTGAGAAGGGCAGACACTGCATGGACCTCTCTGTCACCTCCTGGTGTCACCTCCTGGTGTCACCTCCCAGCTCCCAGTGCAATCCAGTGCCAGGAAAAGAGGGCCCCCAGTAGCTCCAGCAGTAACACCTGTTGGTCTGGGAATGTCTGAGCTGGCCCAGTAAAACATGGACAGGGATATGTCTGAAGGAGTGCAGTTTTCTAGGACTTCAAAGGTAAATCTGAGTCTCAGGGAAACATCTGCCTCCCCCTTGAACACTGGATTATAAACACCATCCAGGACCAAAGTAAGTCAGTTGTTTGAAAAGGAAAGGAGGGTCACTGGATTGCTTTTAAGGTATAGGGAGAGGAGGGAATGCTGGCAAAACTTCCTATCTGGTAAATAAAGAATGGTTGGATCTTAGATAAAGGTCCTTCCCCCAGAGGGTGGTGGGCACTGCCCAGGCTCCCCAGGGCAGTGGGCACAGCCCCGAGGCTGCCAGAG
>JAWWEE010000018.1:4738410-4800327 GCA_035221455.1 Xenops minutus | reverse complement strand
GTGTCCAAGGCCAGGTTGGACAGGGCTTGGAGCAACCTGGGCTAGTGGAAGGTGTCCCTGCCCATGGCAGGAGGTGGGATGGGATGAGCTTTAATGCCCCTTCCAACCCAAACCACTCTGTGATTTTGTGACTTTATGATCTGAGTGCTGGCTCAGGAGTCAGAGCTGCCCAGTTTGCTGCAGCCCCTTCACTGGAGCCAACTGGAGGGCCTGTACTTCCTCATTATTTAAGTGAGGATCGTCAGTGTCAGCCGAGGAAACGATGGGCCATGATAAACACATCATTTGCATGAACAAATCTAAAAATGGGAGCTCTGGGGGGTAATTTTTTGCCTTTTGATCCCGAAGGACAGGAACGTTTCACATCCATGACCCGCCTGTACTACAGGGAGGCTTCAGCCTGTGTGATCATGTTTGATGTCACCAACATCAGCACGTTCAGCAACAGCCAGAAGTGGAAGCAGGATTTGGACAGCAAGCTCCTGCTGCCAGATGGGAATCCTGTGCCCTGCCTGCTGCTGGCCAACAAGGTGAGGAGCTCTGGGTGTGACTGTGTGTGTGTGGTGTGTGTTTCTGTGTGTGTTGTGAGCTGCTGGAGGGAGGGATGTCTCATTCCCATTTGGATGCAGCCCCAAGTTTCCCTGTGTGGATTGATTGCTGCCTTTTAATGATGTATTTTTCCTTCATTTGAAAACTCCCTTTGTGCTCCTTGTGTGCCAGCACTGGCTCAGCAGCTCTTTCCACATTCAGTTTGAGACTTGCCTGGTTTGGGAGAGCCTAAAACTGGAGATGACTCAAAAACGTGATGGGTGGGCAGGAGAGTGGTTTTGTTTTTCCACTTCTCCACAAATTACACTTCTCTCAATAACTATTTCCTTTGATTGCTCTCTCCAACTCCGTGGCAGGAGAGGGGACCTGGGGGCTTGCAGGGAACAGGGACACGAGGAGAGGGAATGGCCTCAGGCTGTGCCAGGGGAGGTTTAGGTTGGATATTTGGGGAAACTTTCTTCCTGGAAAGGGTGGCCAGGCCTTGGAAGGGGCTGCCCAGGGAGGTTTGGAGTCCCCACCCCTGGAGGTGTCCAAGGAAGGGCTGGATGTGACACTCAGAGCTCTGGGCTGGGTGACAAGGTGGGCATCGGGCACTGGGTGGACTGGGAGATCCTGGAGGGATTCTCCAGCCTCAAGGATTCTGTGATTCTGTCCTGAGGTTACAGTCCTGTCTGCTTTGGGGCAATCTGTGTGCAGGTGAGGGTCTCTCTGTGCCTCCTCGTGGTCACCGGGGTGGCTGTGGTGCCACCACAGCTGAGAGGGCTGTCCTGGCTGCTGAGAGGTTGGGATGGGGTTTGGAGCTCCATTCCATGCATGCTTGACTGAGGTGTGTCAGCAGCACAGATGAGATAAATGAACTGCTGTTTGCAACATCCCATTGAGAACCTTGCCCTGAGAGCTCTGTCAGCCCAGGATGGGCGAGATGTGCAGGGCTGAGCTGCCTGCACACAGACAGTCAGGGGCCCTCCCAGCTGAAAAATTGGGAATAAATTCTTCCCTGTGAGGCTGGGCAGGCCCTGGCATGGGTTGCCCAGAGCAGCTGTGGCTGCCCCATCCCTGGAAGGGTCCAAGGCCAGGTTGGATGGGCTTGGAGCACCCTGGGCTAGTGGAAGGTGTCCCTGCCCATGGCAGGGGTGGGATGGGATGAGCTTTAAAATCCTTCAACCCAGACCATTCTGGGATCCTGAAATGCCTGATTCCTGTTTTACAGTGTGACCTTTCCCCCTGGGCAGTGACAAGAGAAGAAGTGGATCGGTTCAGCAAAGAAAATGGCTTTTCAGGATGGGTGGAGACATCTGTCAAGGAAAACAAGAACATCAATGAGGCCATGAGGTAGGAACAGGGCCTGGTGATACAGCCAAGAGTTAATTCCCTACCCAGAGAGGTTGTGCTCTCCCCATCCCTGGGAGTGTCCAAGGCCAGGTTGGACGGGGCTTGGAGGAACCTGGGCTAGTGGAAGGTGTCCCTGCCCATGGCAGGGGGTGGAATGAGATGATCTTTAAGGTCCCTTCCAAACCCAAACCATTCCATGATTCCCTGATTCTGGGCTGAATTGCTATTTCTCCTCTGCACTGCTGAAGTGCTCTGTGGCCCAAAGCTGCTGGTTAAAACAAACCCCACAAACCAAACTCACAAATGTTTGTCTTGCAGAGTGCTGATTGAAAAGATGATGTCCTCATCCACGGGTGATGGAAGTTCCTCCACTGCTGGGAGTGGGGATTATATTAACTTAAAAGAGACCTCCCCACCAGGCTGGGCTTGTTGTTAGAGCCCCTGACACGCCATCTGCTCGGGCACAGCAGTGATGGTCCTTTTATTGTCATCATCATCATTCCTCCCTGAAGTGGCTGTCACTGGTTTTGGGGCTGGTTTTTCACATGCTCATGGACTGTTCTCTCTTTAGTGAGTATTCTCTCTCAGTAAAGCATTGCTACAGTGACTTGAGTGAGGAGTGGGAAGAAGAGGAGTGAGAAGATTCCTCTTTTTTTTCCAGAGTAGCTGGAGCTCTGCTGCTCTGCTGGAGCACAGTCCATACCCAAGCACATGGCTTGGATTACATTTATTTTTTAAAATTCTGAGCACTTCACCTTCTGCCCTGTGCTGGCCTGTCCCAGGCTGTTGAAGGTGTATTTTTAATATTGTTGCACCTTTATCCCCCCCCACCTGCACCCACCATGCCCAGAGCCACCAGCCCAAAGCCTTGCAGTGACCTTGGTTCACACACACAGAGTCCAGGAGGTCTCCCTGTGCCTGTGGATTCCCAGCATGGAATTCCAGCTCTTTCCTCCCTGCTGTGGGATTGCAGAGTCTCTCCTGGAGGGACCAACACATCCCATCACTGCCACTAAATGTCCTGAAGATGTGAAGGGGGGTGTGGATCCACGTGGTGCCCATGGAACCAGGGCTGGGTGAATTTGGGAAATGGTGCAGCCCAGCCCCCTCCCTCCCCTGTGTTCTGACTGGGGTGTTTCACAGCAGAGACCTCCAGTTCTGGCCAGGAATTGCCTCCTGTCCTTCCTCCTCACTCCCCCTCTGGCACAACCCTATTATCTTGTTCTGCTGCCCCTTTATTAGGGCACAGAGAGCTGGATGGGGCACAGGCTGTAAAGCCCTTTGTGTGCCACAACAACAGTCCTTTTCACTTTTAGCACCCCCTGGATCCCACCACCCCAAACAGCTTTGCAACTGCCCATGAATTGCCTTCCCACCATACTCCTGTAGCCAGGAGGGAATTTGGTGGCAGGGCTGGTGTAGGAAACAGCTCCCTGAAAGTCCCCCCTGCTGCTTTTAGTGGGAAAGGGGGAAGAGGAGGAGACTTTGGGGGAAAAAAGGAAATGAAGAAACCACTCCCCACTTCTCTTTGGTGCCTTCTGCCCCCCCAGGTACTCGTTGTGGAGAAAAACTGCTGCCCAAATAGTGGTGCAAGCACAGGAGAGATCTCAGGAGGGCTGGAGTTAAAATGTTGTGTGGGTTTGGTGTATTTTAGATATTCCAGCACTCTGGGATGTCAGTGTGTGATGTTACAGAACTGCCCTGCCCGTGGTTTAGGTTTGGATTTCAGCAAATGGCCTTCAGTGACGTTTTTCCCTTGAAAACAGGGCTATAAATTGCTCTGTCCTGATTCCTGCTGAATTAGGACTGGTTTTCTTTGGCAAATTCTTCCTCCTGCCTGTCTTTTCTTACTCTGTCTCATCAGTGGGGGGAGAAGGTGGCAGGAACAGGAACCAATTGGCTTCAGTAAGCACAAAACCCCTGAGTTTTCATTCTCTGGAGTTGAAAAGAATTGATAAGTGAACAGTAAAAAATTTATAAGTAGCATTCCAGTGTTTGAATTAGAAGCTGAAATACCTGGGCTAGGATTGTGTGGTCCAAATATTGCCAAATTTGGGGTTAGAAGTGCTTAAACAGACCCTTTTCTGTGCCACTGTTTTCACTGTAGAAACATGGAGAGCCATTCAGCAGCAAAATTGAAGTGTCTTGCTGAATTTTACTTCATTGTGTTAAAAAAAAGAAAGAAAGAAAATGGGTTTTAATCCTATAAATATTTCTAGTTCTTTGTAGAACAGGAGGAGACGTGCCTAAGTTTTTAAATGATCTGTCCTGAAACTACTGAGATTCAGGTGTTATTTATTGATTTCTGTATATGCACCTTAAAGTGTTTTGGCAAAGAGATCAAGTGTTAGAGCCTTAAAGATGGAGAAATCCCTGCCCAGGTCCCACCCACTGCCCAGTTCAGCTTGGCACTGAAAATTCCCAATTCCTGTTCTGTCCAACTGTGGAATCATGGAGTGGTTTGGTTGGGAGGGAGTTCCTGGGCAGAAAAACCTCTTTTACATATCACTTTAACACCTGCCAGTGCCTCTTTGGTGCCTGCACTTCTCAACCTGCACCTTCTCCTTCACAAGTGCCTCTAAAAGTCAAGCAAAGAGCCAAAGGATGATCTTTTTTATAATTATTATTATTTTACATCATTTCTGTTCCGCCCAGTGGTTCCCAGCCCTGGTGTGTGCCTTGAGGAGGGTTATTTTCCACACTTGTGCTGCTCAACATCTGACACAGGAGACAAATGACAAAACCCCAAGTTGCACAGCAGGAAGAGCCGTTGCTTGAGCTCATGTAAAACCCCAACCAGACAGGAAAAGGATCTCCCTGTGCAGATGTGTGTTTGTAGAGATCTCTCTGTGGCACAAGGGGCTTAAAATAAAAAGGCAAAACAAACCCAAACCCCCCTCCTTGATTCAGTCTTGTAAAACAGATCCAAAAGCCCCACCAAAGATGCTCTTTCTGGGCTGGGCACTGTGGGAGGAAGGTGGCCATGGGCTGAAATAATTCTTGTTTTTAAAAGAGCAGGAAGAGAAAACCCAGGGAATATTTTAAACCAGGTTAAATCATGTTTGTGCAGGTGGACAAACCCCTCAATCTTTCAAATCTGACTCTGAAAAGCCTTGTCTTTATTCTGCTTCACTGGTGCCTTCATCAGGAACGAGCTGTTTGGGAAATGAAGGTGTTTCTTTTCCCTGCCTTGACTTTGTACCCTCTGTGTCACTCTGTCCCTATTTCCCTCTCATCCACACGCTGCTCCTCCTTTCTGGGACTTTAATTTGTGGTCCTGGGGCTCAAACCCACAGGAAGTTTAAAGGTGTATTTTCTGTATGGATGGCTGCACACTGTGGGGTCACCCAGCTGGAGGCTTTTACTGCAGGAGAATCTGAAAGCAAATTATAGGTGATAAATGAGTCAACAGTATCAAAACTTAGCTATTTTTTTTTAATTGCTTGCTGTTACACAGAAAGATTTTAGAGACAGGGTCCTGATTCCTGTAAAACTGCAGTATTATGTTTATGTGAAGAGGAAAAACTGCTGGGAGGTTTAATCCACATCAATCAGTAACTAATGCAGTATTGCAACAGTTTGAAATAAAAAATTGACGTGACTTGGTTAGTGGTTGTTGTTTTCCTGTCTCAACAGTCCTAAGAAATGGGTTCACAAGTTGAAACTAAAAATAATAACAGGAATGCATAAAACACACACTGTGAACTGCTCTGTGTTACCAGCCAAACAGATTAGATCCCTTCCACTGAAACACCTTCATTTTTTGGAGCTCTCTTGAGCTACAGGCAGGACAGAAACATCCAAAACTCGGGCATCTCTGAGTCAGCCAGGGTGGCTTTTAATGCCATCCATCCAGCTGTGAGCAGGGAGGGAGGAATTCCTTGATGTGGTTCCTGCACCTTCCCCCCAGGGCCTGAGAATTCCCTTTATTTTGGGCTGGGTGTGCAGGCAGTGGCTCCAAGGGGCTCTTTTTTCCATGATCAGCTTGGTTTTTACGAGTATGGGGTAGCACAAAGGACAGGGCACAGCTGGATTGGGCATGGCAATGGCAAGAATTCCAAAGGAGACAAGTGGAGCTCAGGCAGGGCATTAAATAAACTCCAATTATGCTGTAATTATAATTACTGCTATAAAGCTGACCATACTTGTATTGTCAGACCAGCCTTCCCAGAGAACCCAACATACAAAATGTGGTTTTAAGCCCTATTTTTAATAAAATGGAAGGATGAGTCTCTCTAAAGATCCCAGTGCAGAGCAGGAGTGAGTTGTTATGGTAGAAGCTGCCATTTGAATGCCTGGGGGATACATTTAGTTCCTCCATGGTTAAAGCAGCTCCTTTTCTAAACAAAATGACTAATTTGGGGGTTTCTAAACCCCAAATATCTTCAGTGGACTTCACATGGATTGTGGATATCCATCTGCTGACCAGCACAGGGAAAGTGGTGCTGATGAAATCAGTGCTGCTGATAAAATCTATTGCTGAAATTAATTTCTTGAGCTTTTTTGGTTGGTTTTTTTTTACCTAATTAAAATTAACCCCACTGGACCCAGGTGGAATAAAATAACCAAAGTGACGTGTTGCAACCATAGGAAAATGTGAAGATAATGACAGATTTAATGCAATGACATGATCCACCCTGGTTTGGGGGGTCACTTGACCCAAGGCAGAGGGGCTGGGGTGGCAAATCCCTTGGAATTCCATTGGAATCCCCCGGTGCCAGGGCTGTCCCAGGGGGATGCCCGGTGTGTATTCCTTCCCTTTGAAGTCCGGGAGGGATTCCATGACAAAGGGGCTGCCCTAACCTGCCTGCCTAAGTCGCGATAGGCACGACAGGGATGGGCAGAGGGGGCTGCGAACGAGCTGCCAAAAAACACAGCCCTTTCCACCCAAAGAGCCGCAATTACCGCGCTTTTATTGAGCCATAAACATCCAAAACTCGGGCATCTCTGAGTCAGCCAGGGTGGCTTTTAATGCCATCCATCCAGCTGTGAGCAGGGAGGGAGGAATTCCTTGATGTGGTTCCTGCACCTTCCCCCCAGGGCCCGAGAATTCCCTTTATTTTGGGCTGGGTGTGCAGGCAGTGGCTCCAAGGGGCTCTTTTTTGGCCATGGTTGGGTTGGTTTTTGGGAATATGGGGTGGCACAAAGGACAGGGCACAGCTGGATTGGGCAGGGCAATGGCAAGAATTCCAAAGGGGGCAAGTGGAGCTCAGGCAGGGCATTAAATAAACTCCAATCATCCAAAATCATCATTACTGCTATAAAGCTGGCCATACTTCTGTTGTCAAACCAGCCTTCCCAGAGAACCCAACATATCAAAATACGTTTTTAAGCCCTATTTTTAATAAAATGGAAGGATGAGCCTCTTTACAGGTCCAAGCGAGTTGTTATTGCAGAAGCCGCCCTTTGCATGCCTGGGGGATACATTTAATCCCTCCACGGTTAAAGCACCTCCTGTTCTACACAAAATGACCAATTTTGGGGTTTCCAGGGGATTTAAACCCCAAAACCCTCCGCGGACTTTGCACAGGCCGTGCATTCTCTTGGCTCGCTGCGTGGCACGGGGTGGAATGGGCTGCCCGAGCTGATTTCCTGCGGGTTTTTCCCCAAAAAAGGGATGTAATTTAATGTCACCGGGCGCGCTCCCGGGGCCGCCTTTTCCCTCCAAAACCGCGCGGGGCCCGCGTGGCGAATCTGCCGAGCGCCGCGGCCCGGCCTCGCCTCCGCGCGCCGGAAAAATTAAAAAAAAATTAGTAATAAATAAATAAATGGAGAAATAAGGCAGCAGCGGTGCGGAGGGGCGCGATGGGCCTGCCTCGGCGGTGCGGGGGGCGCGGTGCGGGGAGGGAGCGGTGCGGGGGGAACCCCGCGGCCCGTGGCGAATCTGCCGAGCCCGCCCCGCCGCGTGCGGCGACCCGCGAGGGGAGGGGGGCGGCGGGGTGGGCGTGGCCTGCGGGGCGCCGTGATGGTTCGAACTGGCCAATGGGGGCGAGGGTGCCGGCGCGGACGGCCAATGGGAGCGCGCGGGGTGGGCGTGGCCAGCGCGGGCGGGCGGGGCCGCGGCGCGCTCGCTGCTCGCATCCATTTTGCAGGGGGGGAGCGGCGGGAGCGGGGCCGGAGCGCTGCGGGGGCTGCGGGCATCGCGGGCGGCAGCGCCGGCCATCGCGGAGCTCGGGGGGTGGGGGAGGCAGCGGCGAGCAGCGGCGGCGGGGTTGGGTTGAGGAGCGGCGGCGCCTGGCGGCGGGGAGCGGGCGGCTCCGGCGGCGCGGCCTGAGGCGCTGGGCCCAGCGCTCCCGCTCGCTCCGGGCGGCCTCAGCGGCGCCGGCCGCCTCAGCGTCCCGCCCTCCCCTCCGCGCACACCCCCGGCGAGGCGGCCGCGAGCGCCGGGAAGATGTCCCGGCCCGTCAGGTGAGTGCTGGCGCAGGCCGCGCTCCAGGCCGTGCCCATTTTCTCCTCTATTTCCCCTTGTTTCCCCCAGCGCGGCTTCTCCCCGAGGGGTGGGCGCCGGCCGAGGGGTGGGGGCAGCCCCGGGGCGCGCTCCTCGCGCGTTTTGGAACGGGGGAGAGGTGGTGGTGCTGGTGAGGGGGGAAATAAAAATAAAATAACAATTAAAAAAAAATAAAAAGGACAGAGGGAATTTTGGCGGCCGGCGTGACCCAGTTGGCGCGGGGCGGGCGGCGCTTCGGCCGCGCTGCGGGCCCGGGCTGGGGGCTCGGGGGCTGTGCAGGGAACCACGCTGAGGGGAGGAGCCCCGGCTGGAGGAGAAGGAGGAGGAGGAGGTGGAGGAGAAGGAGGACACACGCCCTGCTCCTCCCGCCCCGCCGAGCCCCGGGGTCGCTTCGCTCGCCCCGCTCTCCCCGGTGGGCCGTGGGGGTTTGGCTTGGCCGGGTGTTGGAGGGGGTGGCTGTGGGTGGTGGGCCTTGAGGGGGTGCTGAGCTGGGGGAGTGCCGTGGGAATCCACGGCGAGGAGAGCTGGTGCCCCGTGGGAGCGGCTGGGGCTGTGGCAGGGAGGGTGAGGTTGGATCTCAGGGAAGGGTTGTTCCCCCAGAGGGTGGTGGGCACTGCCCAGGCTCCCCAGGGCAGTGGGCACAGCCCCGAGGCTGCCAGAGCTCCAGGAGGGTTTGGGCAGGGTGGGATTGTTGGGCTGTCTGGGCAGGGCCAGGGGTTGGACTGGATGATCCTTGTGGGTCTGTTCCAACTCAGGATATTCTGTGATTCTACATTTTTTACAAGTTACAGATAAAGGGCACTATCACCATTTCCTTTAGCCTTCTCTTTAAAGGAAAGAGGCTGCAGGCTGGTTTGGCACTTTTTTTTTGTTTGCTTGTTGTGTTGAGGTTTCCCTTTGGTACTTGTTGGGGGCACTGTGTGAGTGGGTTTAAGCAAGTTTGAATCTGCTGGAGTGACCACTGTAATGCAGATTTGCAATGAGAGGTGAAGAGTTGCCTCGGTAGGGCCAAGGCAGGAGATAAATACTGCAGAGCATTTTAAAGTTTGAACTAACCTTGAACAAACACAAAACCCAATTTATCACAATACAAGTTGCCTGGCTGAGGAGTAAACACAGAAACATGTTGAAGGTGCTTTGAAAGAATCACCATTTTTTTCAGGTGTCTAAACTGTTCCCAGTCCCTCTTTGAGTTTAGCCCCTGTCCTTTGCAGCTTAGCCTACAGACTGGTGCTTTCCTGCAGATTCAGGGATGAGTCCTGCCTGACAGTCTGTCAGGGCCATTACATTTGCATAGTACTAACAGGAATTAATTTCTTTTAATGGAACATTTACTTCATGACACTTGTACCTTTGAATATTTTAACTAAAACATAATTTTTTAAGAGATTAAATATTTTCAGACTTTAAAATGAAACTGGTTTTATAAAGTGCTGAAGAACTAGTCTATAAGTTAAACTGGCCTATTAAAAATACTATCTCTGCCTTCCTAGATGAGATTAATGTACCAGTGCAAGAATTCTTAGGAAGGGTTTGTAATTATTAATTCATTTGCTAAGCATAATCTCCTGAAAAGCGATAATAAAATTTAATACTTGTCTCTCAACATTCTCAAGCCGATCATGGAGCTTAAAGATGACTGACTGTACAGCTGCAGGTTCCCAAGGCTCCCCAAAGTGCCCCCAATAGGCACAGTTACTGCAGGTGCCATAGATGCTTGCATGGGGACGTTAGGCAGCTGTTCACACCCTAACTTCATTTTATCCCATTTAATGGGTGCTTCTTTCTGCTGTTTGAGTCTTCACAGACCTTGCTGTGGTTATGTGCCTACTAAGCACTAGAAAACACTGAAGCAAACTATGGCCAGTTTTAATTAGCCTGATTATAGGGGTGTCTGTTGCCTGGAATTTTTACTTTTTTTCTGCAATGCCCTTCTCTGTGTCTTTACATACATTTTAGATTGTAAACTTGCTGAGGGGAAGGCAAACAAAAAGTCATTTTTTCATTATGGGTATTGAAACAATCCTGAGATACCAAGGCTGCTCTTTAGATAACAATTCTAGACATTGGCTTGGAATTTCAGAGATCTCAGTACCAGTAAGTGACAGCACTTCTGTCTGCCATCTTCTGCCCCAAACCCCATCACAACAGAGTTTTCATTCCAAGTGAATGGTGAATGCCAGGAGAGGAACAGGAAATTTTACCATTCAGATTAAATAATCCATGTTATTTAAAACACCTATATAACAGGCACAAATCTAAGTCACAAGAAGTCCTGAAATATTAAAAGGATTAAAGTATAAAAATTTTTAAATATTCAGGAGCTTTATGAACCCATGAAATATGGAAATAGTTTGAAATTTCAGTATCGTGTTTTCCTTAAATTTCTTCATTATGCTCAGTACATTTCTTATTTGCAGTTAGAGTATTACCATCATTTATCCACTTTCTCTACTATACTTGAAGAAAACAGAGTTGCTTGAGCAGTTCACTCCCTGAATAGAGGCAGAACAATATTTTTGCAGTCTTTTTTTCCCTTCTGATCTGTCACAAGCATTGCAAAAGTGCCCCTACAGAGACTTCCTCAGACTTATCAACGTTTGTTTAGGTCAAACACTCCAAAGACAGCGGTGTTTGCTGGGAGCATGCAGCTATTAGCAGGAGTCAAACTGTGCACTGGACGGACCTTAACTAACCATCCCCACTATGAGGATAAGAACCTGAGGGAGAGAACAAAGCAGGTAAGAGCCTTCTGATTGTTTAAGCTAATTCTTGTCCATGTCCTCTCTAATGGCACTTTGCAAATGGCATCAGGTGCTTTACTCTCTGGGGTAATTCACTGTCAGATACAGGCCCAGGATTTATTTACCTGCTGTTCTGAACTTTGGGCATCTGCTGACTCCCCTGTGGCTGTGCCTGGGTACTCAGCTCGTCCTGAGGGGACTGGTGGCATCAGTAGATCCTACTGGTGGCATCAGTAGATCCTGGTGCCCAGCTGGCCTGTCAAACCCACATGGAGCATTTCCTGATTTGCCTGTTCCTCCCTTCAGTTCCCAGACCAGCACATAACAGTTTCTGTAGGAAGCACCCTGAGAAACTCCACACAAAGCTGGGGGGACTGTTTTCACCTTCCCTTTCCTGTAATTCAGACACTCTCCATGTGCCACCACCATCCAGTGCTGTGCAGTCAACATCAGAGCATGTTGGGCATCAGAGCAGCCATAACACAAACTCCAATTGGCTACGGAATAAAGTATTTCTGTTTTTTTTTTTAGACTATTTCACTCAAATCACATGGTTTGTCAGTGTCAGTTCAGGGTAGTCAGGAAAGAGCAAAGAGTTGCCTTGTGTTGCTGTGCAGATTTACCAGATCTACGCCAAGCGCTCCCCGGAGGCGGTGCACGGCATCCTGCGGTCCTTCGGCACGGACTTCGTGATCCTGGAGGACAGCATCTGCTACGAGAGGAGGCACAGCCGCGGCTGCCGCCTGCGCGACCTGCTCGACGTGGCCAACGGCCATGTGAGTGTCACACACAGCGACACACAGTGCTCCCTGTGCCTCGCCTCCTAAGGAAGGACAGGCACGGGCTGGGGTGGCGCAGGTGTTTGCTCTGTGGGAAGGAAAATCTAGTGGTGCCTTTCGATGGCCGCACTGAACTTTGATTTTGAGAATAAAAAAGGGGGAATTCAGCTGGGTGGAGTAACTAATCACTTGCTGAGGAGCTTCAGTTTGCAGTGCACAAACAGTGCTCCTTCCAGAGTGCAAATCAGTGCAGAGCTTCAGCTCGCTCAGGAGCAGTGGGGGGGTATGTCACTGCACTGTGTCAGGGGAGTTCTCCAGCATTTCTGGGGCTGAGGTGAAACCAGAGCAGACTGCACAAACCAAAACAGGTATGGATGGACCTCTGACAAACCAGCTGTATCCATACAGAGACAATCCTAGAGATCTTACTGCTTTAAAACTATTTTCTTCCTCCCATTTGTTTCATGCTGTCAGGCTGGCCAGCCTGACCTTCTGAATGTATTGTCGAGGTTCTCTTCAAATTCTTCTTGCCTGTAACTGTGACTTGGCTAAAGATATTTCACACATCTGTTCCCTTTCATTGCAGATCATGGATGGTGTGGGAGAGAATGAACCGGATTTGAAACCTTCACTGTACCCTCGCTTCTGTGAGGAGATTAAAAAAAACCTTCCGTCTTACACCACGCACTTCACCAGAGTGTTTCAAAACAAAACATTCCATGTTTACAAACTTGCCAAGCATAAATAACGTTTCCAACCACAGCTTCAAGTTCAGTATTTTACTGCTAGGACCCACATTAGGAATTGCAGATGAAGTTTACAAACACGTTACATTTTTAAGACATTTTACATCGATGGTTTCTTCTTTAATTACTGTGATTTTTTTTTTTTTTAGATAGATTAGTTTTGATAACTTTCCTGATGTTGCCAAAATTTTCATAAATTCATAAAGAAATGCTAGCAGGGACCATTTCAGTTAAGAATCCTGACCCTTGGGATAGTTAGGGTATAATAGTTTTCCAGTCTTAACTGATTGGAAGACAGACAAAGGCAGCAGTGTGGGAGCACTGCCCAGTGCCAGCCTGTGAATCTGCTCAGCAGTTCAGATTTTTACTGTAAAATCACAGAAATTCAGTGAAAGCAGCCCATGCTTCTCCTGTTGTGAGTATGCACGATCTTTGTGAATCCTGAAAACAGTCACAAAATGAAGTTTTGTCTTACAGTCTGATCCTCTTTGACAGATCCTTTTGCTCTTTCAGTGCCTCTTTTTTGAATTCTTTGGGAATGTGTGCAGATATGAGTTTCCAAGCTTAAGAGTGTGATTGCAGAATCAGTGAGTGCAGATTCAGCAAAGTTTGAAGAATAAAACTTTAAACCTTGTCCAGCATTTTTAGTGCTCAGAGACATACTGTTTTATAAGATTAAGTGTTAAATGATGGAGTGTTTTGTATTTCTAGTGAGACTAAAGGCTGGAGCATGCTTGATACATGTTGCATGTTTGTATCCCCATCAAGTGCTCGGAACAAACAAAAACCCAAATTTCTCAGTTTGGATTCTCACAACACTATTTTCTGTATACACTTTCTGAACTACAGGGCATCCTTTTCCTTCCCATGAAAATCCCAGTAGGATGTCAAAATTGATCACTGCCAACCTTACAAAAGAAAAATTCATCCCTAAATCGGCAGGAGATTTCAATATTTAAAATACATTCAGCTACTAGAGTTTTGCTTTGTGTTATTTCAGACACAAAGCTAATATTTTAGCACAGAATCATTGTGTCCTTGCTCTTTATCCTAAAACAGAGACTATCAGTATTTTAAAATTACCTGGATGATTAAGTGAAGCTAGGCCCCAATGCTGAGAATTTTGTGATTTGTTTGTACCCCTTCTCATCAGCCAGAACTTTGTGAATTGTATTTAATTTCTGAATGCTGTGGAGGTACCACGTGGCTTTTGCTGGGCTTTAGCTCTTCTTTGGTTTTAGACTGAAATTAGAGATTAAATCTGGGAGTCTCACAGTACTCTCCAGCTTGAATTAGACATCCACCAGGATCATTTGTTTCTTATGAAAAACACAATTGTAATAATCAAGTGCCTCTAGGCCCAGGTTGAATTAACATTTGAACACCTATAAGAGTGTTTGTGGCCTGTGCAAATAACTCAGTTATAGTAATTACCACTGCAGTTAATTTCTAATGATGGGAAACTGAAAGTGCTACAGATAGCAAACTCCACATTTAATTTAATCAAGATGTGTAATGAGATTAGCTTTCACAACTGAGCTGGGTTCAAATTCCAAGTGATTTAAGTGTTTTCCCTTTTCAGCTGTAGCACGGTAAATTACCACAGAGCTGGAGATGGTTATGTCACATGCTCAAACAATTTTATATTCAGCAAATACTCATTAAACAATGTTGGACATCTTTCTGCATTTCTGGCTGCCACAAAAGGCGAGTGTGCTGTAGTCAGGGTGTGTTAAATCACACTCTGACAGGAGCTGGGCTGTTACACTGAGCAGCTGAAACTCCTCAGTAATTCCTAGCCTCTATCCCTTAATGAGGTTGGAGACCACTGCAGCTTAACATAATATAATAATAAAACATTTTAATCAGTATTAAAACTTTAATTAGGCCTGTAATGATGCATGGCTGTTCTTGCTGCAAGCCTGGGTCAGTGAATCCCTCAAAGAGTGCCTTCAGTAATTGAAAACAAGCACAGGAAAGGTACTGGGCTTTGCTGGCTTGTTGTAAAATGGATTTTTCTGGAAAGGTGCAAGAACTTTCCTCTGGTGCAGGTGAGGGATTCCCAGGCCCAGTGGTACCCTTGTCATCTTCACTATGCACTGGGAGGTAACAGCTGAGACTAAGATGTCCTGACTGTAACAGTAATTATTTTTAAAAACACTTAATTCAAAAATGCAGTCACTAATGTTGCCAAAGGAGAAATTTAACCTTTTCAGAGAAACTACCAAGTGCACATTGGTTTGGTTTATGAAACAGAAAGACCTATTATCAGAAAGATTGTGAGCAAGGTTTAACACTTAAGGGATATTCCAGGGACTGCAGTGCAGCATTCAGACACCGAGCTCCTTAAACCAGGAAATCCACTAATGCCAAGGAACAAAAGCACTTACCAGAGCTCAGAGGAGCAGCACCAACACCAAGCCAGCCCAGGGGAGAGGGAGCAGCTCCTCCCTGGCCCTGTTTAAGGCTGACTGGGAGGGATCAGGGATGGGGATGAGGCTCCCAATCCCAGGGGTGGGTGTGAGCCTGAGCCTTCCGGGAGGCAGGTGGTGATTTCATTGATAATTATTTTATCTGCTTCCTGTGTCTTGCCGTGATCTACATTCACTGCATCAGAAATGTGTCGTTTTTGTTAAAATAACTCCGTGTCCCTGAATGACATCATCCTGATGCACCTTATTCCAAGTGGTTGCCCTGGCATCACCGTCCCACTGTATTAGGCATGATCCACCCCCAGGAACAACTCTCCTGGCAGTGCATGTACCAGCCCTTACTGATAACTAGCAGTGGGAAGGGCAGGGACAGGGCACGTGTAGTCCTTGGTGTCCACAAGGACTTTCAAGCTGCACATATCAGTGGGATTACATCATGAGTTACATTTTTTAGATTGCAGAGACAAAATGTGACCAAGGAGCTGAATGTTTTTAGGGGAGAAAAGCCTTTGAGATCTGTAAGTGTTATTTTCATTTCTTGTTTCAGTGTTCTGCTGGTGAGATCTAACATAGTTCTTTTATAAGATGTTGTTGTAAAGAGATGTAATGACTATTGTATACTAAATAAATTGTGTAATTTAAAAATCACACTCTGCTTGTCTTTATGTTGGGATGGATTGAGAAAGGCCTGGTCAGTCCACTTGGAGGAAAGCAAAATATTTTTCCACAGGAAGCTTTGACTTTTCTGGAGCTCATTCCATTGTGTATGTTACTGTGTGTTTTGGAATCAACTTGGTGCTTTAACAGCTTGCTGGGCTTCCTTTCCCTGGTACAAGTTAAAGGTGTCAGCCAGGAATCCTCCCAGTCATCACCCAGTGCATGGCAACTCCAGCAAGGTCAGTAGGCTGAGGCAGTTTCTCCATTTCAATCCATAGAATTTGCTTTGACCAGCAGGGATCTGCTTGTTTCCACGTTGTAGCTCAAGTTTAGGATTTGTAATGAACAGAAACGTGCATTCTTTGGGAGTGAAAAAGCACATTATCACGGGCTCTGTGTGCACTAGGAGGTCCTGATGTCAGAGTCTCGGGGCAGGAGAGTGGGATGTGCAGAGCTGGAGGTGCAGCTGCCCAGAGTGGCTCTACCTCACCTGTGGTGCCCCAGGGCGGGCACAGCTCCCCCTGTGCAGGACTGATCTCAGGGAGGGTTTGGCACCACTGTTCATTTGGTACAGACTAGCCTGCTGTAAAATTAAATCTATGGGATGCGATCCCCACATCCTATTGTGTGTGCTTGCACAGAAGGGATTCTGGGCTCCAGAATTTCCTTGTTTAAATCCCCAGGAAAGGCCATGGGTTTTATATTTCTGTAATTAAGAAAATGCTCGACTTTCTTCTGCTCACCTAATCCTACTCCTTTATATGTTTCCCCTTCTAAACCTGCTGGTCAGTAGGTCAGACCTAAGGACAATCAGCTTTGTATGGCTTGGCTCCATGTTACATACTTGGGATGTTATTTTAACAGGGGAATACCACAAAGATTAATGTAGTTGACAGGCAGACAGATTAAATACTAATATCCACACGATTATTTAAATTTCAGACCTTCACAAATATTTTAGAATAAAATGTTCTTACTACATGTTTAAAGTCTGTAAAGAACATGGAAGAAGATTAATAAAAGTACCAGATTACTGAAAATCCCAGTACCTAGGGACCCAATGTGTTTTTTTATGCCACATTTTTCCTTCCCCTCTGCCCCCTGGCACAGCTTTCCGTGAGCAGCCAGCTGTTCTCTCCAGGAGCCATGGCAGAGCTGTGCTGGGATAAGCCTTTTGGAGAGGCACTGACATATTTGTGTGTGTCTGTAAATGCTGAACAAGTGAGGATATGATTTCAGCAATTGCACAGTAATTAAAAGAGCAGCATGCAAATTAAAAGAGATAAATTAAGTGAACTAATTAGTAATCTCTGGAAAGAGGAAGAGTAGGCTTTAATAGGGCATGACAGCTGCAAATGAGTGTGTCCTATTACTGAGATTGTATCGACACGAGTTCCTAGAGCAGCTTTGAAATGTTTCCTGCCCTTTTGTTTTATGGTGTACGTTCTGTAGAAGGCCAGGCTGGCTGTGATTACAGAGGCAGCTCCCAGGCTGGGGTGTTACTATTGATGTCTGGTTACAAATGAGGGCCACAGCTGGAACGGGGGAGGAAGCAATAGTAGAGCAATAACATTTGGGAAGAGCACTGAGACATCTCCAGCTCAGCAGCGCTGCAGCTGCTCTGTGTGACCCACCTGCCTGGGGGGCTCCCAGGAGACATCGTGGGTCTTGTTTTCAGCCTCACCCAGGCACCAGTTCAGCACTTCAGAGCTGGAGGAGCAGCTCTGACAACTGGGACTGAGATCTCCTCTCTGCAGCCTCTGGGAGCAGGTCTGTGCCCCCCTGGGGAAAACTCCAAAGTGGTGACATGTCCTGGGAGTGTGCAACCAGAACCTGAGTCCAGAGCTCAGTCAGAAGCTTTTCAGGCAGCACAGCACCCATGACACATCTGTGGAGGTATCTGATCAAAACTGAGAGAAATAATTCAAGAGCCCACATTTCAGTGGACCTTAAACACAAGTGAGGCAAAGACAGCCTGCACAGAGGGCTGGTTTATTATTTATATGGTGCCTTAGATGGGTAGGACACTTCACTGGCAAATAAAGTCAGTCTTGGCCCCAAGGAGCTTACAGGCTAAATTAAACTGAAACCAGCCAAAGCAAGAGCATGTCCATAGGTCTGGGAAGAACACAAGGTATGCAGACAGAATTACTGCTGTTTGGGGAAGGAATAGATTTTTGTGCATAATACTCACTTAATTTCCCATCTCCTGTTCATGATTGCTGAGATCAGGAAATACAGGAGCTGGCACACCAGATTTATGAAGACTGCAAGATGTTTCAGCCAAGGTTTCCTCACATGTCAGTCAAATTACAAAACTGTAGGCTCTGTCCCTTCTGTGAACTGGAACTGCTGGGTGTGGGTAAGACTGGGATTTAGCTTTTCCAGAGGAAAATGCTCACCACCTGCAGTGTGTGCCCAGTGCTTAATGGTGAGCTCAACATTTTCCAGTGTGTGACAAATGCATGTGAGAACAAGGTACTGTGTGAACATTTCTCACTGGGGAAATGTACAAGTTCATCTGGCCTGCAGACAGCATGCACATATTTATGGTTTTAAATATCATATAGAAATAAAGGCCAGACTTCCCAAAACAAGCTACTGATGCAACTGTGAACAAAGCAGTGTTAATGTCTTATGCAATACATTGTTTCATGCTTTGTTTCAATTAAAATAAATTATTAGAATCTAGGATATATTCATATTAACATGTGATAATATATAATGTACATATTGTATATAGTTTACATATTATAATAGATATAATTTACATATAATACATAAACAGCACGGCTTAAGATTTTGGGTTTGCTGCACTGTACTTCATTTAGCTGTACAAGTGGTCTCAAAAAAAATTACTGTTTTGCTGCCTTGTTTCTTCCAAATATTGTCAAGCTTAAGAAAATCCAGCACAGTAGCTGGACATTAAATGGTCTGAAAAAAGCACTAATAATTTAGAGCATAATCTTCCCCTCTGCTACTGCTGTTAGTTTTTACCTGTGTTTCTCTCTCCCAGAGTTTTGTTTATCACAGGATTTTATGTCTAGAAGTCCCAGTGGTGTCTGAAGTTCTTTTGGCACACAGGAAAGACCTTCAGTGTTCTGACATCCTAAAGACAGGGTAGTTTGACAATATCCAAGGAATGCAGGGCTTTTTCTTCACTGGAAATGCATCTGGATCCTCAGTCAGCTCCTCCTGGCATGGACAACCACAGCTGGTCAGTGATCTACAGAACAGTCCTGTCAGCCTCTCAAACCTAATTCCTGGAATGCTTCTGTCAAAGGAGGTTTAGAAAAACATTAGGGACATGATTGTAGATGCAAATGACACAGTTCAGGCTGGTAGTTAGTTCAGGGTCAGTTTAGTAGCCCATTGAGAGATTATGATGCACAGAGGTGTTTGCTTCTGAAATTCCTATCTGGCCTGTTCCTTAGGAGAAGTATTCAGTTGCAAGCAGCTGGCTGGATGTGTTGTGCCAGTTTCTGCATTTGTATGACACGATAAAGAGATTTCATTACAATATAACTGAAGTCCAAATCACCATCCATCTGCTTCATTCCTTTACCTCGATGCAGGGACTCTCACCTGCACCATGTCCAGTGAGCAGGTGCTCACTCTGGGAAACAAGGGGGGTTTAATACAACATGGACTTGATTTGCACAACAAAAACACAATGTGCTTTTTTTCTCCAAATAACTGCTAAAGACCGAAGCAGCACACCCAGGACACTTCCCGGGGCTCTTAGCACACCTCAGGCTGCGTGGAGGGATCTCTGAGTCAGGCACTGCTTCAGTAAAAAAAAAAAATCTGTACTTCTTGCCACTCTATGTGTATGACTGAGTACCCCAACTTCTCCCTTTATTCTTCTCAGTAAGTTTATATCCAGAAACATAAATGTTCAGAATATCCCTAGAATATGAGAATATATTATATATAATATATATAATCAGAAGATTAGCTCTTTCTCCTTTTTCCATTCGCTGCCAAGTTGGGCTCTTTAGAGAATATGAATCCCTGTTGTAACAAGTCAAAAAGGGAGGGTGGGGGTAGGACAGAGCAGGAGCATGAAGAACTTCACCTTTTCTTCCAACACTGCAAACAGGAGACGTGATGACCTACAGGTCTCCTGCGTGTCTCTGCGAGTAGAGTTCCCGCAGCTTCTCGAACTTGGGTCCCCACTCCCTGATGTCGTCGCAGAGTGTCCCCTCGTGCAGGCTGGCGGAGCTCAGCGAGCTCAGGCTGCCCGCTGCCGACCCGGCTCCCTCGGTGCAGAACACACGGACAGAGTCCTGGGCCAGGCCCTGGCCGTGCCACTCGGCCTCTCTGAGCACACCTGACAGGAGCCAGCCAAAGTCTGTGCTGGTCAAAGCGGCTCCTGCAGCGGCCGCTGCTCCGGGCGGGCTCTGCGTGCTGGGGGATGCGGTGCCAAGGACACCCCTCTGCTGGGGTGGGGGCTCTGTCCTCTTGCAGAGGGAATAGGCTGGGCTGGCCTGCACAGACACCTGCAGCTCTGCCATGTTGTAGGCATCCTGCAGAGAGAAACCAGTCACAGCAAGTCAGTATCAGCTGGAGGTCCCAACAGTTCATGTTCCAGTGGTAATAAAGAAGGGATGATCCCAGTGCATTCAGTGTGGACACCTGGAGGATTGGGGGTTCAGCTGACTCGGCCACCTGCAATGCACCTGAGACAGCCAAACCCCAGAACATCTGTGCAGTCTGCACTGCTACTGTTAGGGGCAAAATCAAGTCTGGTTTTGTATCAGAAGCTAAATAAACTCTGAGCACTGTACAGCAGCTCTGCTACCAGGGGAATCCATAGCAGGGACACTTCTTATCATACGCAATTTGAGGGGGAATTGTTCCAATACAGACTTGAGGATCATCCCTTCAGTGAACTGGGTGATATTAAAATCATCCTTCACTGCTGTTAGTTATTCATTAAAATGACACATTTCTTATTATGGTAAACCCTTCTGAGCTGGCTGTCTACAAACCCACCTCAGCCCTTGCCTCTAGGTCCAGAGCTGGCTTTTAACAACATGTGTTGGGTTCAGTGTGTACTCAACAGTGCACTGACCCCTGCAATTTCTATGAGCTCCTCACTTCTCTGAGGGATAGTTTTATTTAATTCAGATGCAGAAACTCCTTTCTAAGACATCCTCTTGTCCCCACAGCCCTACCCTCTGCTAAAAGTACAAAACCAAAACTCTCTTGTCCAACTGCCCTTGTGATCCTTTTGTTAAGGTAACATTAGAACACAATTAAGGTGGTGTAATTCTGGGTATTTTGGGGGTGTTTTGTTTGGTTTTTTTGATCTAGACAGTTAGGTTTTAGCTTGAAAAGTTTTAGCTGCAGCCCCAGTAACTGTTAAATCTGAAAAATTTAGGAGGAGTACAGAGAACCCAGAGAGGTTTCACTCCAGGAACTATTTCTTAAGGCAGAGTAATAGCCTCAGATGGAGATCATCAAGTCACTGATTTGATTCTTCTGCTTAAAATAAGGAGAGCATTTTAAGAACTCTCCAAAAGCAATTAAACATGTCATACAGTAACTATGGGTTTCCTCAAAGAGACCTTCTGGGTGTAAAATTGCAAAATATTGCAGAGGAAGTTAATCTGATTAAGGAAAACAGGATTTATTATAGCTGTCTGTTATCACATGGAAAATATCCTTGTGTTTATTACATTCCCACTAATTCACCAAGAAAATAAGGATACTCTACAAGTAAGAGTATTTTCTTAGGTGGTCTTGCAAACACTCTATATTTTATAACTCAAAATTCTTTAAGATATTTGAAATTTTGAGACAGGTCAAATTTAATACCTTTTTAAATCACTGGCTTTTTTTGACCCATCACATTGGTGCCATCACTATTATTCCCTCTGCAGAGTCACACCACCCCTTGAATCCAGGAAATGCACAGTTTCAAAGGTGACAGTGAAGTTCCTTACCTTTCTTGAATATAGCAAATATGTGTGGGTGAGTAAAACCAAACCCATGAGCTGACAGTTCCTGACTGCTAAACTCACTCTCCAAGCTAGTTTCAATATGCACACAGGATCACTTGCTTTAAACAAATTAAAAATGAACAAGCACTTATCTCTGCTTAGGAAACACAGCCTCTCGTGTACAGAACCCTACAAATAATTCATCTGCCAACTGCAGGGCTGAATCAGCAGAACAGAGGCTGAGGACAAACCATCAAATGGATTTTCCTTAGCACGGTGAGCCACCAGTCCCCTCTTAATTCTAACAACAAGAGGGATCCTTACTTCATCTTGCTCCCCACCCCCTTCTTCGTTGTAGTTGAGGATGTTTTCCCTGATGTCCTCCAGATCCTCAGGATGTGCAGATCCGTGGTAGACCCCTCCATGCAGAGCCTTGCGTGTCTTCCAGTGAGCCCAGAGGAATGCAGTGCTGAGCAGAGCTGTGGGAACACAGGAGCAGAGCAGAGCATGGTGCAGCACCAGCAAAACCCCAGTGCAGTGGGGCTTTCCCTGCAAACAGCTGGGGTTTGCACTCTTTGGTGCATTACACAGGGACATCAAACACAGGGGAAAAGCCTTTAAAGAGCATTTTACAACACCCTTTAAAGTACAACTTGAAGTCGTTAAAGACCTGGATGAGCCAAGTGGTGTCTCTGCCCCTGTGGAGTTGAACTGTGTCACAGAAAAGGCATTACAGAGGGGGAGCAGAGAAGTAACAACATGGTGACAATAACAGACATAATTACACAGAAATGAAACACAAAAACACAAGACAAAAGAGGAAATCACTTTTTTATGTTTTACTAGAAAAAAGATCAGGCACGTTTTGCCTTAGCATCCATGAATTTAAACATTTTCCTTAAATGCTGAGGTGCATTTTACACACACTGACATCAGATACTGAACATTATATAAACAGAAACTTGTGTATCACTGAATACCATAAATTAACAATGCAGTGAATTAAAGAAACTGGCATCTCTTACAGAATATCTACATGGCAAGAGGTCTGTGGAGCAGCAGCTAAATGACCTGGGCAGTGAAACTGGGGTACACAGAGGTCCATGTCCTGCACTCCTCTAACATAATGATCCATTATCAAACTCAGCTATCTGGGATTCCAAAAGCTGTGATACCACGTAGCTTCCCACCAATTTGCTGCTCGTATTTGCATGGCAAACATAGTATCTAGCAGAGCTGGGGAACATCATGGCATTTCAGGTAGCTACACAGATGGATTCCAAGGAGTCCACAAGACATTTTCATACTACAACTTCTGAATGAAACTGCATTTGCTCTGTAAAAAGCCATGAGAAAAATCTGATGTCCTTACTCAGGCAAGCTCCAAATTGAATAAACAAGAAAGACTCAAAGATGTGATCCCTCCTCACCACTAAGATCCTTCTGTTTTTCCTCTTCTTTTTGAGATTCAATGCCTAAGCCTGAAAACAGCTGAGGAAGCCAAAAGCAGCTGTTTAGGAGCTGGGATGCAACTGGACAGATGCAAAGTCTGCTCCTGCCTGACCGAGTGTATTCCTATTGCTCTGCATGTTTCTCCTACACTGAAAACTGGCTCATGCTCAGCGGTATTTTAAACAATGCTTATCTGCTAGCAATTTCCACTCTTGCTGTTCAGTTGCATTTGCTTCCAATTATGCATCTGAACAGCTCCTCAGCAATAAAGTGAAAACGTGCAGAGAACAAAACCACAGAGACCTCCCATAGCCCCCAGACGTGGATTCACTGAGGGACAGGGGCACATAGGGATGACAAATCAGGTACTGACAGAGCCAGGACCACGGCAAAGAAATGAAGGCAGAGTCAAGTCTCCATGAGGAAATGGAGTCTTCCAGCAGCAGGATGAGATGACGAGTGCTCAGGACAAGACGGACCCTTTGGTGGGCTCACCAAAGGTAATACAAGATGTAGTTGCCGTAGCTACCTAAGAGCGCCAGGAAGCAGACGCAGATGGCGAAGAGGGAGCTGAAGCTGAGCCCCGTGTCCTTGTGGAAGATGGCCAGGGTGACCTCGCAGTGGTGGCCGGTGTAGCCGTCGGGGCAGTGGCACTGGAAGGCCGTGGGCGAGCGCGCCGTGCAGGTGCCGTAGTGGCAGGGTCGCTCCGCACACGCCGTGCGCACGCACTGCCGGCCCGAGGCGTTCTCCACCTCCAGGTGGCCCGGGGGGCAGCTGCAGGGAACAGGGGCAGGTGAGAGCACTGCGCTGACAAGAGCAGGCATGAGGACAGCACTGAGTTTGAAACCAGCTGGTGACACTCTACGTACTGTGACTAATTACGTGAAATAATTACGGGATTGTATTCCTGACCCAGCCATACCCTGTGATACCTCCTGATCCAGTGAGCTCCACAACTTTTAACCCTTCTGGCTGGGGCTTTCAGAATGTGGGCAGTTCCACTGGCTTCTGCAAGAATATCCTCGTGAGCAACAGCTGGATTAGGGTCTGCAGTTCTGGCTAGGCAGGACAAGCTATGCCACGTTCTTCGCGTTTCCCAAGTAGGAACACTCCGATTGTGTTGACAGCGACAGCCAGGAATGTTTGCAAACACTGACATGTGTATGTAAGAAAAGTGTGCATTTGCACAGCACAGCTAACTGGAATTAGTGTCTAACCTTAGCCCCAGCCACACACAAGGGTCTGAGCTTAATGGTGCAACATTTCTAACACAGCCTGAGTGGCCTGGAAGGGGAGAGAGGTGACAGCCTGAGACAGTGTAAGGTGTCAGACACCAACAAAAGAGGCAGGCAGCCAAAACTGTTCCAGAATCCTTGGAGCCAGGCTGCTTCACATCAGCTGAGGGTGGTGGCTGTAAGGACAGGGTAACCTGCTGCCTGTGCAGGCGTCCAGCTTTGTGTTCCTCTGATTTGACGGGATTGCCAGTGGCAGCCTTCAAGATGCCATCCAGCACCCACCCTTTCCCACCTCAGTCTGAAGAGGTTTGTGCTTCTATTTCCACCACTTACCTGCATTCATGCATCATCCACAAATCAATACAAATAAATTCCTGGTTACAAGGGTTATTCCTACAGGCCTCTGAAGAGCAGCCTTCTCTGACACCTTGGGCACTCAATACTGACACCAGCTCCTTCCCCTGAGTGTCCAGAGGGATTCTGTAGCTGTTAAATCTGACATCTTTCATACATCCTGGAGCAAGGCAAAAAGAGATGGGTTTAAAAGTCATTCAGCAAAAAGGATGTGAAGCAGCTGTAAGATTTGGCAGCTTATGTTTAACAAAGGACGCAGGCTACCAAAGTTTAAATCCATGACTGAATTTAGCTAAACTTTCATAGCATTTTTAGACTGTATTTGCTAAAGTTTTGGTCAAGATTCCTGGTTTTCCACTTTGAGGGCCTTAAAGTTTCAACTACTTAACAGCAACATTAATGGTCCTAATTAAAATTATCTTCATGTAACCATTTGACTTCTTTATTTACTTAAAAACAAATACTATTACTCCCATAAATAAAAAATTCAAAATACGATCCCCAGTTCTCATCATAAACTTTATTTATTGGAATACTTCTAGTAAAGCAATAGAAAACAATCTGTTTCTAAATAATTTAACTTACATTGTAAATTATTATTCTATCTCATTTTTTTCCTGTCAATTTTGTGTTATTCACTGAAGTACCTGGTGAAAACATGCCCATCTTGTTTTGAAAGAACTGTCTAGAACCTGGTTAAAAAGGTGAAGGGCTTGGGAGAGGCACATCTCCAGGCACATTTAACCCAGCAGTGGCTGCCAATAAATGCTGTGCTGCCTCACTGTGCATTATTTATACCGTGGTGTTAGACAAAGGACAAGCTGAGCACAGAGCAAAGAGCTGTCATGGATATCCCAAACTTACAAGTTCTCTATATTTCTCCTTTGAGCAGCTGTTCAATTTCCAGGCTGAAAACTGACCTGTTTTTAACAGACACCATGACTTCATCCACTCAGTTGCTAAAAAATTCAGATTGTTAGCGCTAATTCAATAAACTATTTCTCATTTTAGTTAATGCTTTGACTGAGTGTAAAATCCAGTACTACAAAGGTAATAAACCACAGTTTGGTGTGTGTTAGGCCTTGCACTTGTAAAATAGAAATACTCCTTTCAGATGTATTTGGTAGGGAAGGAGAGCTGCTGACAGAAATGGACAGAATCATGCACTGAGCCAGTTCTGTGTATCTAACGCAGTGAGCCATCCACAGTCCACCTGTGAGAAGCTGGTGGATCCCCAGGTACAAACACTCTACAGCCATGTGAAGAGGTGACCATCTCTGTTCCAAATCCAGGAGCTGACCATATTTCCATGGTCATCCCTGCTGTACCTTTTCCTAGCCAGAACAGCTTATTTGTCCCTGTTGCAAAGCATCAGTGAAGAAATCTGTGTGCTTTGGGTTCTACATAAACAAGAAAGCTTCCTGTAATGTGCCCACATAACCTTCATTTTTACAGATCCATATTCTGAACAGTGAGATCAACAATTCCTACCTTGAAAACTCCTGTTTTGATTGAATGGGTAGGTGTTTCCAAGGACCAAGCTGCTGGGGTCAATCACAATCTCTTTGTACAGTCCTGCTGCTTTCATGATCTCTCTCTTCCCACCTCCTTCATAAAGGCGAAGAGTAAACTCGTTTTCAATTCTCTCCAGTGTGATATGATGCCATTCACCATTATCAATGTGGTAGGAGGGAAGGCTCACAGAATAGTCTCCATCACCCAGATTGTATGAGACCACTAAGTGTCCCTGAACAAGCTTAACAAACAGCAAGAAAAAAAAGTCATTGCTTGACATTTGGCCTGTAACTTCAATCTTAAAGCATTTTTTTTTAAATTTAGGGTATGTTTATACTGCACACACAGGTGCAATATACAAATACTTCAGGTGCTACTGAACTAGACACCCTAAATACTGGTAGCAGTGAACTCAGTAGTATATAAGTCACTTGGAGTAATTTTTCCCTGCATCTCTCTTGCACAGATTTATGGGGTTCTTCAAATAGTTGAGAAACTGGCGTATCACAGCTACACTGACAGCTCAAACCAACTTAGCTGAAGAGATGGCTTGTTCAGTGATGTGTGTAAATGAAAAAGGCTGTCATTTTGAGAGCCTGCCATCATTAGAATTGCTACAGGCACCTACTTGGCAGAGTCTGAACTACACAGGATGGGCCACACAGTTCAACAGGACACCAGGGTACACACCCTTGCCATCCTGGTGTGGATAGAAACTGTATTTCACTGCAAGTGGCAATAAATTCCTGTGAAATCCACTGGGACACCACAGTTACGTGGTCAGTATCTCAAGCAAAGGATCAGATCTGTGTGTATCCATAAAACAAACTCCGGAGTGTTTGTGCTTAGCAGAAAGGTTTTTGTTCTATTTCCAGCTCCCAAGCTCTGAGCTGTCCCTGGCACGGCTGTAACTCCATGCTCTCAGTGCCTCAGATGCCCTGCTCACCTGCAGGGTGATGTGCTCGTCCTTCCTCCGAGACAACATGCTGGTGATGACCCCGTGGGGCTGCCGTGTCCGGACCATGGCCTCGAACAGCGTTCTGCGGGCCGAGATGCTCACGGGGAGCTGGTACCTGATGTGTCCTCCTGCCTCAAATGTGTATTCCTCGGCAGCTAAAAGGGATAAAAACCCTTCTGAGCAGAGGAAAACATGGCTTCCCTTATCCTCATAATGAAAGTAAAAGGAAACAATTGCAATGTACAGCATAGATCCATGAGGCAACTTGTCTTTTGGGACATGCCTCTTCATTTATTGCCACTGCTTCCCCAGTCACTCTCACACTTCATCTTCCTCTCTAAAGAGCTATTCCCTCACCTGACTTGGTCCTGCTAATGCTCCTTCTTGCAATGCTCACATGGGATGACAGCAGGAAAGCAACAGCTCTGAGCAAGGGACTGCAGACCAAGCACTAAGTACCACAACCAGATTTCACAACCTGCTATTTTACAGTTGTCTTACTGCTGCAAACTTTGGCTCCATGAGAGCTAAAGATCCTCCTATTCCCAAAGCACAGATCCTTAAGGCAGCAGAGTGCCTTCTTGACACCAACAGAGCAGTGATTTCTATTTCCAGTTGTGGGGTTTTAATTCTGCACAGAAAGTGGTATTGCCACACTCACATTTTTAGGTTATTAGATAGTTCTGAAAGTGCAAACAGATGCAAATCAAATAATTTTTTCACCATTTTTTGTCATGCAGTCTCCACTATACAGTTCTTGCACAAACACCCTCAGGATTAAAGAAATAATCCAAGGCAGAGAAATTAATTTCTCAAAGGGAATTAGGAAAGACATCGTTAATAACCACAGTGAAACGTGGCTTTACATTATGGCAACATCAGGAACTACCTCAGCAATCATTACCTGCAGACATTTGAAGTTTTCTGTACTGTAAACCTTAGCAGCTTATGAGTAAGGAAAGAGAAGAGGAGGCTTCACCTTTGTCACAGCGATAGCCGTGGTACCCTGGCAAACAGTGACAGGCAAAGGAGCCCCAGTCACCCAGACAGCGCCCGTGAACGCCACAGGACGAGGATCCCATGGTCTCACAGCTCTCATCCGTCAGGGTGCACCCAGGGAGGCTGTTCAGGGACTCTGCAGGAGACTGAAGGTCATACACCTTCAAGAGAAAATCGTGGGGCACCAAATATTATTCAAGACACACTTATACTTCGTTTTTAAACAGAAATAGCTGCACCACTCTGCTGTCTGTTGCTCATCTGCCCTGCTGAAGTTGCTACATTTGCTTTTTGACATTCAGGCTTCAACTTATCAAGAGCATATTTTGCCTTTGAATAAGATCAACTGACTATGAAAGCAAAAACCCCTAATATGTCCCAACAAAGCAGACAGCTGGCATAAATATACCCTTATACAATTGCCATTCAGAAGTTCCCTGAAAGTGCAAAGAAGCTTGGAAAACAGCTGCATGAAGCAGGGGATAAACACAGTTCCTGGCTCATTAATACATCTGCTTCTAATGGGAAAATAACTTTTCAAGGTAGTTATTCTAATTATCACAGAAACATCCAGAATTTTCCTGTATTTTACACAGCATTTTACATGGGCATTGAATACATTAATGGAAGCAGAAGTTTCAGGTATAATATACATCTCCCAAAACTTTAATAAAGAAGTTTATTTCTTTGCTAAAGCAGATGTTGCACTGCTCTTACCTGAGTATCCAACACCAAATTGCGCAAGCAGCCAGAGAAATGTTTGTGCAGCAACTGTGGGTAGGAGTAGGGCAACGATTCTTTCACACCACCCAGCTGCAGAACATGGTTCACATTCAAATACCTTTAAAAATCATAGAAATAATAAAAATAGATGTGCATCTACCGTCAGACATAGACATTACATAATAAGGCAGAAAAATAAATAACTGCCCTGCATTCCCAAATAATACAGGCTTTACAAAATCACAATAGAATGCAACTACTTTATCTTCTTTCTCAGAAATAGCCAGTGAATAGAAGTTGGCTCCTTAAAATGCAGGGTCTTTTTTTTAAATATGACAGAGAAATCTATTGGAGGTTTCACTGTGTGACAGTATTACAATTTGGATATGTTTGTGTTCATTTTTTTTTTATATTTCCCCCTTTTTTGTGTACTTCTTTCATGACGAGGAGGGCTCCATGCAGCTGCTGACAAGGCTTTATCCCACTGCTAATCAGAACACTTGCTGGGTCAATCTATTCTGCAGCTCAAGTATCTCTGTTAGTACAAAAGTTTCCCTAAAATATAAACTGAATATTCCTCACTGCAACTTTAGGTCCTGTGCAGAAAAGCCTGCCTAAATCCTCTTTGTACCATTCTTTTATACACACTGAAACTTATATCTCTCCTCAGTTTTCCCTTTTTTCAGTTAAATGACCTCAATCCCTTCATTCTTGATAGGTCTTGCTCTCCAGACAAGCTGCTTATAGTTTCTGCCCTTCTCTGGACTGTTTGCAGCTGGTCCATGTCCACCCTGCTCTGGGGGGCCCAGCCTGGAGCCAGGACTGCAGCTGAGGCCCAGAGGTGCTCCCCTGGGTGGAAGGACTATTTTCCACACCTTAGAGACACACACACATTGAGGTGTTTGTGTGCAGTGCTCACCTTTTTCATGTTCATGTGTCAGAGCAGGAAAAGTCAGTCCAAAGGAGCTCTGAGCAACCTGGTCTAGTGGAAGGTGTCCCTGCCCATGGCAGGGGGGTTGGAACTGGATGATCTTTAAGGTCCCCTCCAACCCAAACCACTCCATGATTCTATTACTGGATTATTCTTTGCTTTCTGAATCAAGTTTTCCAACTTCTTCAGTTCTAATTGAGGCTAAGGGCTGACCCAACAGTACAAGCAATTCAAAACACTGTTGCATCTAGGCTGGATTCCTTCCCTAGAAAACAAGTCCAGGTGGGTTTTGTTGCAGTAGGAGACCCTGCAGCCCACAATCAGGCACAGCAGCAGCAGCCCACTTGAATCAGCAGTTCACGCAAGTGCACCAAGCTGGGCATGGATCCACGTGCACCTCCTCTGACTGCTATAAAGGCAGGAATCTTGGATCAGCAGGAGACCCTGATGTGTTAGTCTGCCATAAGATGTTCACTCAAGGCTGTCAGCAGGAACCCTCAGACTTATCCCAACCAGACAGTAAGATTGGTTGAGGATACAAGGTTATAGCCATTAAAAAGTCAACTGGCTGAAATTAATGAGATTTATCAAGAGCAGGCTTACAGTGACTTGATAAACAGAGAGAAATTCCGTGGGCAAAGAATGGTACACAAGAGCTCCAGCTCTCCAACCCACAGTGCTCTGGGGTTGTCACTTAGTACTGCAGCACCACTTGGGGGAAAACTAGTTCCTTAAAATTTATTCAGTGCTTTAAGGTCCAGGTTTGGCCTAGAAGGTCCTAGAGAAAAGGCAATACTTTCATGCTCCTAGTAATTAACAACTTGGCTTCAATCTGAGAGGGAAAATGTCCCCAGGCCTTAGAACAGCTGTGTGCCAGGGAGCGTGTGGAGATGTACCTTGCCCTCCGTGGGACGGAGCCGGACACCTCGCAGTTGGTGCGATCCTCCGTGGAAAGCCACTTGCCCACCCCTTCTATCTCTGAGACAACAGCAGCACTGCACTGATCCAGAGTGAACCGAACCTCCTGCACCAAACACAGGGCAGCCAATTAACAACTGCTGCCAAAGGCAATAAACAACTTACATCACATGGTCATCTTTATCATCCTGCACACCATGAAGCAAAAAAGGGGGTTTTTGTCCCCTGCTGTTTTCCATCTTGCAATACCCAGTGAAGCCAAAATGGAACTCTTTAGCAAAACAAGGCACTTAACTCTACATTTTATTTATGTTTTTGGGTAGTTCAATCACTTACACAAGACCTGTAACTGCATTTCCAAATAAATAATTGCTGCTTTTTGTGCACAGGTAATTGATTTCAGTGTCCAAATGTATACATTCCATGTGCTAATTGCAACTGAGCTTGTATGCACATTCTACACGAGCTGCTGCAGAGCTTAAAAAAGGCAGGAAGATTCCTCTGCTCACACAATATACATTACAACATAGGCAGATTTGGAATTGACAATGTGGCCTTCCCAAAATTTCTACTATTTATCGTTGTTCAAATCTATAAGCACAGGTAGAACAATATATAATTACTCAGTCTGTTCTTTCTACCCTCCTGTTTCTGCACAGGGAAATGCTGTTGGAAATATTAATATCCTGATGTGGAAGAAAAACAAAACCAAAAAACTGACCTGACCATTGGTTCTGACTTCTAGTCGATGCCACTTCTTGTCTGCTACGTTCAGGTGACTTGGGAACTGCAGCACCACAAAGCCTGAGCCTTGGCTCATCTTCAGCACGGGAATCCCACTGGAGAGCTCTAGCACAGCATGGACAGGAAACTGAGCTCAGCTACAAGAATCTTCCCATGATGGATTTGTCAGCAGTTAAGGACTGTACTTGTTTAATGGTTATTGCTGGTGACAGAGTGGGTTCACTACAGGAATAACTACGATTATATTCTAGGATTTCTGTTATGCAGAAATACTCATTCAGAACATTATTTATTTTTATACTTTGGATTATGTCACTTCTCTGTCAAAACACTGAAACTAATTCCTGATAAGCAACCTGCAATTTTATAATGTTCTAAAACAATACACGCAGGTTTGAACTCCCATCTTCAATTCAAATTTACAAGTAACTACAAAGCAAGGCAAAAAAAGAGGGAAATTATTAACAATATTCAACCCCAATACCTTTCAATTAATTAGGATAATAAAAAGTGCCAACTATACTGTGCATCTTGTATATTAATTCACAAAAAATAAGCAATAGTAATCTTTTAAATATATGTTAACATTAACCATTGAATTCTACTTATGTGGCATGTGGGGCTGAATTCACACGCCAAATCATTGCCTGTTTTTAAAAAAAGTGCAAAACTGCCCCAAAGCTGATAGTTTAAGTGGATTTATTTTCTCACCAAACTAGATAAGAATGACAAGCAGCTAAGACTGCGTTAATCATGTAATACGTGTCCTCAAAATACCTAAATTCCTTGATAGCACTACAGTTTTTATAGGTGGATTAATTTTTTAACATATGTATGTTTGGCTTTCCCCTTCATTTCTACAACTCTGCAATGGACCTAAAACCACAGGTGCAGGCTACAAAACCAGACATCAAAGCAGAAAAGACATATTAGGAAATGTTTCAAAATATTTTCCAACCAGAAAATGAATTGTCTCATTAAATGGGAAGACAGAATTCACAGTCCAACTATTACACTGCTCACAGGCAAGCCACTCCTGAGAGAGATTTCATTTTTCCACACACTTTTGCAGAAGTACCTATTGCAATGAAGTTTTCTGTACTCCCAGGTTCTGGATTTGATAAAGGACCACTATATAGCAGAAGCCCATCTGGAACCACAGTAATAAACTCCAGGGAGAGTGAGCTTTCAAAGCAAGGTCTGATGGGACGAAACCATGCATATCCATTTCCATGGAAACTGTGCTTAGTCTGCTGGCACTCTGGTCCATGGAAGGAAGCAGGACAAAGGCACCTGAAAGATCACAAACAAAAGAAAAAGTCAAAATTCCCCAGTGCTCAACTCTGATTTTACATGCAACAAAAGCAGAACTCAAATCACAGTAAAAAAAAATATCAGTGAAACTAAGATTTTTAGCAGAATCTCAGGAGTACCTGGCAATTACTACAATGCTCTAAGAGTACAAAGCATATTTATTCCCTATTCTATCTCCCCCCAAAAACAAGTACTTTTGAGGCCACGTTTTTGAGAACAGTGAACTATTTCCCTAGATAAGTAACACAGAACACCAAACATCAATTTGTTACAGAGAAAACTCAGGGAGGTTAAATCCTAGCTGGGATAAACCAATATAATTTCACTAAGGGAATACTGCTGCATGCCAGGTGATGTTATAACAAAGCAAGTTTCCTATCTAATGCTTTCTAAGCTCTTTATTACCCACTGTTTAAACTACATTTTACTCCTACATCCACTGATATGCATGTTTATTGTTACTCTTCTGGAAAACCAAAAAAAAAAACAGGGCATGTATTTCTTCATACTGAACTAGGTGCTCTTAAAAAATGACACGTGTTGACTATACCACTGTGTTTTCCCCAGGGTTTTCCTTCTTGCTCACACACTGTTTCCACTGCTTTTGGGAGGGAAAGGGAAAGACCCTGTTTACACTCCAGAGTGTTTGTGGATTTGTTTGTTTCTCCTTCACATATTTATGATTATTTTAGACCTGTATCTTGTAAGCTCCACTCACACTTTTAAAACAGGGGGGAAAGAACAACGTGCAACCCAAGTTTGCTCACCTGTAGCCGTTCAAGGTGTCCACACATACGCCCCCGTTGAGACAGGGGCTCTGGGGGTAGGAGGAGCAGGGCTGGTGCAGCCGCTCCCGCGCAGAGCAGGCACAGCCTGCGTGGAGGGAGGTCGTGAGGGACACCAAGGACACGCTGCCCGTGTCCAGCACGGTGGGCATGTCACTCACACGCAGGTGGCTTGTACAGCCCTCGCTGCAGTTGGCACTCCTGCACTCGTCCACATCGATCTGGGAGATGTTCAGCTGCAGAGCTGCCTGGATCTAAGGGGGAACACGGTTTAACACGTCACCACTCTCGCCCCAAGGAAGGCTTTTGCTCACTCCTGAGCTTCTGCAAAGTCCAAGCCATCAGAATACTTTAGTTTCTGGAGCATTAATTAGTAACATCCATGAGTATACAGGCAAGCAAAATTACTTGGAAAATACAGGAAAAATTGATTAAAAATTTCCAGCAGCAGTATTCCCTAAAAACTCAAATCATTGACATTAATAGCTGTGAACATGTTAAATCTCTACTGGCCTACTAACACCATGTCCAAGGACCAAAGCTCTGGGAGCAGGGATACTGCCCCACCTTCTGAGCTGTGTCACCTGTGTCACACCCTCTGCACCCTGATGGCAACAGGCTGTCTCAGCTCGAGCCAGGATAAATTCTCTCTCAGGAGTAACACCCAGGTATTATCTCTTACATTCTCTCACACACAGGCACACAGACATGCAGGGCTGAGCTGCTCTCAATAATCACATCCACAGAGAGTGACCTGAAAAGACAACTTTGTAGCAACTCAGACTCAGCCTAATGATTCGTGCCTCATAAATTTACATTTAATGTCAAACTGTCTGAAACAAAGCACTGCTAATTCAGCATCCTGGGGATTGCATTCTATGCTACACTAATCCTTGCTATTCATCATTTTTATCACTAATTGGGGCTGCACCTGAAAGCCCAAGCACTCAAACAAAGAGAAGAGCTCACTGGACACAGAGGTCTGTAAAGCAGAGACAGTGTCTCTGCAGTTCCCAGCCTCTAATCCCAACAGGACTGCCATTGCTCCTGGCGTTTTGTCCTGGACTAAGTTACCACAAAAGTTTGTTCCCTGGCACAACAGATTTCTTCCTTGTCCTTGTTTGAGGATTTTGCACAGGTGCCTCTTAGAAAGGTTCAGAATTTCATTTGTGTTTGGTGATTCAAATACATTTAAGTGCTGTGTCTGTAGTGCCCAAACCTGAAGGCAGGAGACCTCACTACTCTCACAGTGGTACCCACCGAGGTATACAAAGCTAAAACTAACAACTCTAGGACTTTATATACTTAATATGGGGGTTTTTCCATATTATAAAATGTGTGGCAAACATCTTAAAAATAAGCTTTGAAAATTTCAAAAAATATATGCAAATAAAGTGCTTCTATTATTTTTTCACTCGTGCAGTCATCTCAGCTCACCACTGTTAGAACTTTGACCTTTATAATCAATTGTCCATATATTCCCAAATACCATACCATGTATTGATGCCCATGTTCCCAAGGGCACGAAGCTACTTCATAATGACATACTGCATCCTGTCAATGCAGTTCAGTGCCTGCTGCCCCCATTTATAACCATTAGTGGAGAGTCTGTAATGCACATTTAGATCTCTATGTAATACTGTTAGAGACAAACTGTATATAAACAGCCTTGGCTCCTTTAAAGTCTTAGAATGGATTACTTTTCTGCTAAACAAAAATAGCTGTTATAAAACTATATCCCAAGGAGGTAATGCAAACATACTATTTATGTTGCAATTCAATGAGTAATTCCCGTGCTAATTACTAATTTCTGTATTTTTAGTTAAACACACACAAAAACTTCTGGAGGAATTCTCCAGCTATGATTGTTTTTTATAAACTATTGGTGATTGCTCACTAGAGCTATTCATTAAATATTGAAAAGTGATATATAATTGATACAAACATATTTTGCCATTAAAATATGTGAAGCAATCCCCTTGTTACCCCTTGGATAAATACACATGTCATATATTATGGCACAGAATATTTGAAATCTATGCAATTTTCTACATTATTGTTGCAGTAATTCAATAAATGTGCAAAAGAAGCAGTTATTATCCTTCCTGAATGCTCTCTGTCTCTGGCATTTCCTACTTGGTCCCTCTGAAGAGTCTCACAATCCACACAGTTATTTAAGCTACACCAAGATGTAAGCAGGTGGCAAGTTAAGACAGCACTGTTTGGTTCTCAGAATCAGGCAGACTCCACCATATTCACACAAATGGAAAGTGCTGTTTTCTCTTTGGGAAAAATCCTCCATAATCCTACATAACCATGTATTAAACCCAAATATGGCCCCAGAGCCACAATGGCACATCTTAAATTCCCCTTATAACAGCAAAAAAGTTGTGAGAAGGTGTCACTTTGTATTTAAATTGTCCAGCTAAATGAAATGGTTGTCTCCATCTCACTTATCTGTAGTAATTGTTCCTCTAACTGCATATTCCTTCCAGAAGGACTTTTTCTATGAAGTGACATCTCTTTTACAGCAGAATTTCCACCTGGCCTCTACTCTGAGTGTCTAAACACAAGCTGATGATCTGGGGATTCCATCAGCACCTGAAATACCCAAAAAGCTGGCATTTCCAAGACACTGTCTGTACCACAGGACTGCTTTGGCTGCTAGGGACTCTTCTTAATTCATATTCCAAAGTCTAACAGATTACACAGTGAAACACTGTCTGGAGAAAACACAGGCATCTGGTCCATGATGGGAGTGGGGAACCATCCTTCTGCAGCTCTGAGCGGTTACATTCATTGAACCAGAATAAAGCCATACAATAACTAAGTATGGGAATAAAAAGAAGGGAGAAACTTGAATTAAGCCTTTATTTGACAAGTGCTTTTGTCCTGAGTGAAGCAATTAAAACCTTACCTGTAGGACACTTTTCCTCTAAGGTTTGGGATACACACCCCACAAACTCAGGGTTTGGGTGAATTCCACAGTTGCACAATAACCTCAGAGAACAAACCTCATTTTTAAACGCTGCCATCTCCGCGTGCAGTTTCTCAGGTCTGTAATAGGCTGAGCCATCACGGACTGCAAATCTGACATCTGTCTGTCTGCCACCCCTGTTCATCACACTGAAGACAATGACATCACTCAGCTTAGCAGGCAACACCTTGGCAAGTGACTCCCTGAACTCTCCATGTCTCGTTTGGCCGTGTTCATCTCTCCTTATGAACTCCTCTGCTGTCACATCTGAGTTTGGGATTCAAAAACAGATAAATGTAAGATACTGGGAGATCACAGGTTAGATTCTCGATTTTTTGCATTTAATATGGAAACATACCAGAAAGTGCCCTCCAGTGTTGGTATAACAACACTTACACCACATAATCATTCCGTTAGAGGGGCAGCTGATCTAAACTTTCACCAGCTAATAAAACCAACCTGACAGACGCACAGAGGCTGAGTTTTGTATTGCTTCATTTTCCAGCTCCTTGACGTGGATTTGTACTGTAGATACAACATCAGGACAAACTCCATCAGAAACTCTAACCTTTAAGTTGTATGTTCCTTGAGGAGTGTTATCCACCATCAGCAAAGACCCAGTCCTCTGATTTAATCTGAAAGATCTGGACAGAAACCTTCAGTTAGGAAACCTCATTAAATCAAAATCAAGCACTTAGTTTATTCATTAACAAGATTGAGAAGGCCTTAAATGTTACTATGAAGGTTATAGGATCAAAACTTATGGGAATTAGCCAACAACCTCAGAAAAGCACCAGAAACACCTTAATTCAGAAATTACAACTTGCAGATCTCATAAAAGGATGTTTGTGCCACTCAGACTTTCCCAAATTTGAACAAAAGCAGTTGAACCACGGGGCTCAGCACAGTCACCATGAGCAGTTTCAGGTAAGGAATACGAAGTGACAAACCACGCCAATCATTCCAGATTATCTCATCTCTGTCTGGAACAGGGTAAGGTCTGTATGAAATCTCTGACTGCACCTTCACTTGACACCTCAGAGGGCCAGGAATCAGCAAGGATGGAAATATTCCATGACCACTGTTATGGAACAGTAACCTCTTAACATGGAAAGAGGCCAGGGGCAGAAAGCCAGTCTTTAATTTTGGGCTACACAAAGCTTTAAAACTTTTAGTCACAACACAGACAAAAAAAAAAAAAAATCACATTCATGTCTATTTTTTCCCTTTCAAACAGCATTCAGTTATGCCAAAAGCCACCTCACTTCATGATATGAACAAATAATGTGTAAGTAGAAATTCAGGATCCAATTCAACATTTCAATTAACAGAAAAAACTCCACTAATCTGAGTTATGGTTTTCACATGCAATTGCAAATCTAGCCATCAAAGGAGATCACCAAATTCCTTTCCACTTTTGATGAGAGGACTCCATTCTGTACTTCTAAATTTGGGATTTGTATTTCATCAGCTCTCATATCTGAGAGCAAGCACTAGAAACTGCCTATTTTTAAACTGGATCTTACAGAATGCACATTTAAAAATAAATTAACAATGACATCTGACTAAAAATCAACATCATGGTGTGATCCTGCATTCTCTTGGAAAAAATATTTCATGCATTAATTTCTTAACACTCAGCAATCCAAGTGAAAAGGAAAAAGAGCATTCAGAAGGTACATCCCTTAATACACTCAATAACCCTGGCTTTATGCACATCCTGAACACCGAGGAATACATGGCAAAATAATTACAGAAGCATAAATATTATTCATTTTGACAGAAATACAATCCTCACTTGTGCAGTTTTCCTTCAGAGAGAAATGTTTTATTGTCCCAGTCATCTTGATCTGGTGCAAACACTTCCCCAAGCACTGTTGTTGACCATTTTCCTGTTGAGACAAATTACAATAAATCTGCATTTAATTTTTGCTTTTCAGTGGATTTTATATTCTGCCACATTCATTACCGCATTCATTATTTATTTCTTATTTCCAGATTGGTGATAGTTATGATCCAAGATTCTTAAAACAATGCACAGTCTGTCATATAATTTCTGCCAGTTCTGGAAATGTGAGCATACTATAGATGTCACATGAAAAGAAAAGCTGAAAACAGCACAAAACAACAACAGAATAATACATAACTACAACTCTATGTGAAATTCTCAGACAAAAAAAATCATCACATCAGGAGTTAATCCCCAAATGTTTCACTGCTGCTCTGCTGTTTTACACAGCACAAGAGGAATACAGCAAAAGGGGGAGATCTTGTGGGGTGTAGCAGGGAGAGAAGGGTATGGCTGAGGAAAGAAAATGGGCAAAAAGTCACCAAACTGGGCCAGGTCCTGGTCCCTCTTTCAGGCCTCTGAGGGTTGTCAGAGAAGTGGAATATCCCAGCAGCTGCAGGGATGGAGACCTTTGAATTCACCAGCCAAGATTCAGCAACATGGGGAATTTCTAAGGTTCAAATCCAGACCAAACCCACCCTAGAAACTTCTTTTTTCTCATTTCTACAGTATGATCTGATCTCTTCTTTTTCTAATTTAGGTGCACTTGAATCCAGCAAATTGAACTCATTGCAAAATACCTTCTGTAGATTAATCTTTATCAGAAATTCTACTACTGCAAAGACAACTGAGATACAGCCAAGTCTATCTAGAATGGACTAACTGGAGAAAGGCATAATAAACTTTGTTTTAGAAGGGCCACCAGAACTAGTTTAAGGTGAAGTGTTACAGGTAAATTTCAGGAAAAAACACAATTACATAAATTTAAGACAAATGTTAGAAAATATTCTTAAATTGTTCATTCTCTGTCAGATAACTTTCTGAATCGTGTGCACACAAAAAACTGTAGGTTTAAACTCAGGAATGGAAAGTAGATTTTACTGGTTTTTAAAGATACTTTTTCTGAAAGTGCAATATATACACGTTTTCAGCTGAAAGTTTTTTGGTAGATAATCTTTTACACACCAGGGTCTGAGCTTAATGTATTTTACTTACTCCACTTTATTTAGCAGTTTACAGAATTAGAGCTGCAGTTTCAAAATATGTAAACCATTCAAGAAACAGATTAACAGACTGAAGAGTTCTATGTGAAACTCTGCTATATTCATGAATCTAGTATACAGAATCTGATATAATATCCAGACAGCACTTACCTTTGTAACTGTACACATAGACATCCTTATGGCCAGACTCGTGGCAGTTGTCATTTTCATCACCAACTGTGATAGTCAGGGTGTTTGTAGAGCTCATAGGTGGAATCCCACTGTCTGTGATCACTATTGGCAGATGAAACACCTTCTGCTTTTCTCTGTCAAAGGACCTCAAAGCAGTTACAGTCGCTGTGCTATTTCTGTTGTCAGTAAGAGAAAAATCCAAAGGGTTCTGATAATCTGGTGGCAATGAGAAGGTGAAGGGAGGCCCGTTCTCCTCACTGTCCGGATCAAAGGCATGAAGCAGCTTTGATGTGTGGTTCATATACACTATTTCAGGCTTCAGTCTGTTTTCCCAAACTACAGGCATGTATGGTGCCTCAAACCTCGGCCCATTGTCATTAACATCAAGCAAGTTAATCAAAACTGTGACGCTTCCAGTGCGGGCAGGTGTCCCTTGGTCTGCAGCCTGCACAATTAAACTGTATTTTTGAATGACTTCATGATCCAGTGTATTGGCCACAACCACATGACCATATTGGTCAATCACAAACTGCCTCATAGGATCCGAATCTGACTTTATAGAATATATAATCTTCCCATTCAAATCAGAATCCTTGTCTGTAGCCCTCACTGTGGTTACTGTAGTACCTACAGGCACGTTTTCAAATAAAGGCTTTGTCTGAATAAACTGAGAAAGGAAAGCTGGGCTGTGGTCATTGGAGTCTTCAACTTCAATCAGGCACACTGCAATACTAGAGAAGTCCAGATCTTCCACTGTAACAGTAAGATTGAACTGTCTCTCCCGTGCATTCTCAAAATCCAACTTTTTTTTCAGCCGAATAGTGCCACACTGCCACTCCTGGTCATTCTCAATATAAAACTTCTCATCTGGGTCTCCCCCGATGATACTGAACACCAAGTCTGCATTTTCCCCAGTGTCTGCATCTGTAGCACACACCTGCAAGACCTCTGAGTCGATGGCTCTGTTTTCAGGAACTGTTGCCTGCCACAGCTTTTTTGTGAATGCAGGTACATTATCATTGACATCTGCCACCCAGATAGTGGCAGTGCCAGTTCCTGTTAGCCCTCCCCCATCTCTTGCTTCCACAGTAAGAAAATAATTTTCAGTCCTTTCTCTGTCTAGCGTTCCCCCCGCCACGTGGATCGTACCCGTATTGGGATTGATACTAAACATGTCAGCACCAAACTCGTTTTTCACGTTCTCTGTTATCCTGTAAGTCAGGACAGCATTAAGGCCTACATTTGGATCATCTCGATCAGCTGCACCCATTTCCATGACTAAAGTGTCTGCAGGAGAATTTTCAAACACGTTCCCATTGCAGTCATCGGGCATGCACGTGAACGTGGGCGCATTGTCATTGATATCCCACACATTGATAATCACATCAGCAAACCCTGTAAGTCCTGCTCCACCTTCATCAGTAGCCAACACAATAAATCTCCACAGGGCTCTCTCTTCCCGGTCCAGCGTCTTGTGGGAGTAAATGCTGCCTGCTGTCTCATCTATGGTGAAAATATCCCCTGCACCATATCCATGCAGGGAGTATCTCAAATCTCCTTCATCCACATCACTATCAGGATCACTTGCCAAAACCTACAAAAGTGTTTAAAAGAAGATATAGAAAGTATGAAATAGGCAATGATTGCAACACATCCTGTATGTTGTTACAGTCCAAGGGAGCCCAAGCAAAAGCATACGACATGGTATTAATACGTGCATGCCAGGGAATAGCAAATACAGGGACAACTCAGAGCAGACAAATATGCTTTGCTCTACAATAACAATATTCTAGTACTAAAATAATACTACATTTTCCACCTGCATAGAGGTAATTTAAACATTCTATTCTGATAGCTACCTTAAAAAGCCAATTATTTGCTCTTTAGGATCACAGATGATCCATCTTTCTTATCCAACTTACTACCTTTGTAATTGTTTTTCCTTAAAAGTCCAGTGACACTCTGTGTCACAAAAACCCTCAGTAAAACTAGACTTCATTAATACATGTGTACTGGGTTATCATTAACATAACTGTCTCACAGTAATCTGTGCTCTTTCACTGTACTGGATTATTGTTAACATCACTGTCCCACAGTAATCTGTGCTCTTTCACTGAAACATTATAATCTCTAAAAGTGAATACACTACCTGAAGTACAAAGACTGGTAATGCATCCAGCTCCTCAATTATACTCCCATAGTATTCGTTGATAGAGAAAACTGGAGCCTCATCATTTTTGTTCATGACACTGATGATGATAACTGCATAATCTTCCCATTTCCCATCAGAGGCCAACAAGTGAATCTCATACATTTTTGTTTCTTCATAGTCCAGTGGCTGGGCAATAAAAAGGGCTCCTGTTTCTGGATCCACATCCAGGACTCCTCCCGTGTTTCCAGCTGTGATCTGGTACCGTAATTTAGCATTTGTTCCTGTCAATGACCAACAGTGTCAGAAAACAGACATTTCCCGAAGCACACTGACGCATGGCATGTTGAGATAAGTACAAATCATACAATAACTGATTTGTGGTATTACAGTTTTGTGGTCTTTTAAAACATGCAGCTATGTCAGATCACTTCTCAGCATTTTCAGTCCTGGTATGTCCAACTGTAGTTTGTCTCTACTGATAAAACATGTCTTTGCAATGAAGTCATAATTCTGCCTTTACTTTTTTACAAGGACAGAAATAAAGTGCAATATATCCATCACATCAGGTCCCCTGTCTATCATTACAGAGTAGACTTATAGGCAGTCCAAGTAACAAACTAAAAGTTCCTCAAGTAGGTAAATGCTTTTTCAGAACACCGTTGCCACATCTCCCTCAGCCTCCTACAAAGTGGGTGAGTGCAGTCAGGACTTACTTATACTTACTTGTACTTACCAAACACAGTGACAGAACAGCTTGTGGGACTTGGGCAACCAAAACAGTGGGGTTTCAGCATACAGTGAAGTCAAGTGAGTAATGCACCATCACAAGATGGAAGTCTGTACTGATCCCTCTCTCATTTGTGAGCACTCGTTGTGTCCTTATTTTTACAGGACCTGTAGCTGAATTTCTGACTGATTTGTGGATAAAACAATATAGCTAAGACTTATCATATGCATTTATGAAGTGTAGATTCAAATAAGAGATTGGTTAGAAAAAAATATAAAATAACAGCTATACTGTCCATAGAGAAAGCAAATGAATCTCACTGAAATCAAGTCTGATTCATTCTAGTTAATCAGGACATTTTTATGGGTACCCATGTATAAGAAAATGATTATGATCTATAATGAATTTGTATTTTCTGCCACAGAAATTATTCCCTATCATCCCACATTAATGCATGTCTCTGAAATAAGAGATTATACCTCACAGCTCCATTATGAACTGATGTTCATGCCTGATCAGTTCACACTTAAAAGAAGCTTTAAAAATCTAGAGACAAAAAGACATTTCCCTTTCTACTACCATTAAATACATCTTGGTGTGTTGAAATTATCTCATGAATATTTTAGACACAGCTACGGGGAATATATTCCAATACTTTACCTTCATCTTCATCGTTAGCACTGACTGTAACAATAGTGGAACCCACATCCTGGTCTTCATCCACATTTACTTCATAGACACTTTGAGCAAAGACAGGCTTGTTGTCATTCACATCACTGATGGTGACACGCACATAGGCTGTGTCTGGAGAGATGGGGAACGAGAGATTAAAATACTCAGCTGTGCCACTTCTGTCAGCTACAATTCCTTAACCTGTCTCGCTGCACGTTAAATGAAGACAAATATGCAGACAATACAGAAACAAACCCTTGGGGTTGTGGACCATATATATACCAACATTACTCAAAAGCACTTGGGTATCAAATGAATGTCACATCCAATTTGTTTAAACAGATAATACATGAATAATTGATGCCTAATACAGCAGTTGTGCAGTTTTTAGTCATAACTTTTTGTCCCGAAGCCACAAAACTTTAAGTCATTATTTAAGTAGGGAGATCAATTGAGAAAGGGATTTTTTATCTTGAATATTTCTACTTCGTAATTACTTTTGACTGAATCCAGTACTATATGCAGTGCTTTTCCACTGCCCCAAAGATCTGCATCCTATGGATAAAAGGTGCACCTTTGCTAGCTAGGAAATACTCTCTAAACTCTAACTATGAAGTCTTGGCTTTCTTTTAATTTCAGAACAAAAAACACGCCTAATGACCATATAAAATTTATCTTCCAGACACAACTGTTGCACAAAAAAAAAAAAAAAGCCAAACTAATGGACAGTTTTTCATAAGCAGACTGGAAAAAAAGGAAATTAACATTTAATCTTGCATTTCAGAGACCAATCCAGGTAATACCACACTTGTCTCTTACCAGAGTTTGGCTTCCCATGTTTTCCAGGCCGGGCTGATTCAGACCCATCTACTGACTTGACTTCTAGAAGGTAGGACCCCTTCTTCTCTCTGTCAAACACCGAGGCAGTGTATATTGAGCCTGTCTGCGAGTCCAAGTGAAAATGGGTGTAGTCTCTGCCACTGTCATGTAACAGGGAGTAAGTTATCTAAAGGATTAAACAGAAGTTGTTAATTTATACTTTCCTTTTGTTGGAAAGTTCTCAACTAAGTAAGCATTTAAAGAGAGGAAGAGCAGTCTTGCTTGTGTCTGAGACCTTGATCAGGGCCACAAAAGCTGAGTAAAACTGCAGCTTGAGCAATCTAGTCTAACATCAAATAGCTTCCCTGCATGTTGACTGGTGATCTTTAAAGGAAATAAATCTGTCTTGTCTAATGAGTTCCCAAGCCGAGTAGTGCACATCTGCACAGTGCTTGTGCAACAGCACTCAGACTCAGCTAAAGATCCCAAGTACAAACATAACAGCCCAGGTGAGCTGGATTTGAACTTGCTCAGTAACATGGACCATGTTCTAGTCTCTATTATATATATATGGTTTTGTGACTTGACCTCAGGTTACACCCCTGTTCTAAGGATATATCTACTTTCAGTTTTTTAAATCAGCAAGGAATACATCCACTTTGCGTGTTAACTTGTCATGTTTTGTAAGGATTCAGCTTGCAGTACCCTCAGTGATCTACCACTCACAGAATCTTTAAACATGGTTTTTCTTCCATGAATTTGTCCAATCTCATTTTAGGTCTACAAAGGCCTTTCCAAACCAGAGCATTCTATAGCAAGTATCTCACCCAAACTACAGGTTGTGTAAATATTTTCCTCTTTATTTTCTGTCCCACACCTACTAGTTTTTGTTTCATTTTTCACATGGCAACAGAGAGAAGCATGAAGTTAACTACTTTATTTCATTCTACATTTTCCAATTCATCCTCCCTTTTCTAGGCTGAAGACTCCCAGGCTATTTAGCCATGGCTCACACAGAAGTTATTCCCCACCTTTCATCAGGGGAGATGTGGGTCCCCTGCCTTACCTCACCATTCTGACCCAGGTCAAGATCGGTGGCAGACACCTGAGTGACAAATGTCCCAACATCAGCTCCCTCTGTTACTGAGGCTTCATAGATGGATGAAGTGAAGAACGGGACATTGTCATTGACATCTAAAACATCAAAAGAGCACAGACAGGGAAAACTATGAAGCTTTGAAGAAAAAAACCACACGATTTTGCTGTAACACACCCCTGAACAGCTGACACACCTGTGACATTAACATAGACAGTGGTGAATGCTGCCAGAGGAACTGCAGCGACGTTCTGGGCTCGAACCCGCAGCAGAAAGCTCTTTGTTGTTTCATAATCCAGTGGCTCAGCTACCAGGATTGAAGCAGAACCATCATGTCTGTTGGGAGTCAGGTAGAAACGAACTGGCATGTTGGTCTCTGGAACAAGTCCCTCTTCCAGGTTGTAGGTCACACGGGGATCACCAAGGGGAGAAGTTGCTTTGATTGTCTGCACGGTTCAAAAAGGGTGTGTAATCAACACTTCTGTAAGTACAGCAACATTTCCAAAAGCATTTGTGTATAGATTCTCCTAGACATTCAGCTACAAAACACAGAACCATTACAAAAGCTCACTATATTTAAGCAAATAAGTGACGTTCAGTTACTCTACAGCCTTAGAGCTACAGACAGACAAACAAGTCTGCCCAGCCTTACCAGAACTGAGGCATCCCGTGTAGTGTTCTCTGGGATAACTACCTCATAGCTCTCTCTTTCCCACTGTGGAGGCTGATTTTTTGCACTGGTAACAGTCACAGCAAGTTCAACTTTAGCACTTCTATTACCTCCATCTGTAGCAATAATCTCTCGAACTATAGATGATCTCTGAACAGCAAAAAAAGGTTTCATTACAGGAGGTTTTGATCAGGGCTCCAAAACAAATTAATACATGAAATTAAAGGCACACTTAAAAAAACCTAGCTAGAAGAAAAGTATCTGCAGCTGAAACTCGAAATATGAAATAGGTGCAGAGTTGATGAAAATTCTATTTGCCTTACTGAAGATTGGTGGGAAATCTTTATATTTGTCTCAATAAACCTTAGTACATTTCATACTAAATCTGAGGAGAACCAAAATAACTCACTTTGTGGAGCTCCTGATTTTTTCAGCTTAGCTATAAAAAGGTTTTGTTACTAGGACTATAAGGCTCTTAGATTCATTACAGAAAATACATTAAAAGGACACATCTTTATCAAATTTTGGTGTGTCAGTTACTTAGAAGTCAAATTTCAGTATTAAAAATATCTCTTAGGTATTTTAAAACTGGTATCTACAATAACATTTTCATTTTAACAGAAATTACTTTAGAACTCTAAAAACATCAAACTGTTTAAGTTCGAAATAGCCACATTGATGAATCTTAGATAACTACATGTAATAGTTCTATTCATTATGTCTTCATCTTCCTGAGGGAAAGCTACACTTATTCCACCACAACTAACATATACCAAGTAGGGAATCCATATCAGGAGCCAAATTTCCCATTCAGTCACACTCAGGTTTGTGTCTTAACTCACTGTCTGTTAACACAGTGAAGTCCTACACTTGGGTTCCTGCTCCCCTGCTTATGGTCTCAGCCCTCCAGCCCTTAGCTGCAGGAATTAGCATGCCAAATCCAGGGAAAATGGAATAGCAAGTCCTCAGAGGCTGTGCTGCTTTCCAGATGAGAGCAGGGTTTGCTTATATGCAATTTCCAGTTAATTAACTCGTGAGGTAAAAGCCTTAGACTTGTGTTTAATTTAAACACAGCGCATTGATCCTGTAAAGTGATGGGATAACACAAACTCGTGGCCTCAGTCACTCCTAGGATATAGTGAGATAATCAGCTTGAAAAGGAAAGCAGGCACCATACCTGAGATATGGGTTGGTTCACAAACACCCAGCCTGTAGTAGGATTAATTTGGAAATAATTTGGTTCTTCATTTGCTATGGAATACGTAATGGCAGCATTTGACCCATAGTCATCGTCACGGGCTGCAACTTGCAGAAAGCTGGTCCCAACTCTTGTGTCCTCTCTCAAGAAATCTAATGTAAGGAAAGGATATTTCAAACACATCATTCGTTCACTGAAGTGCCACGGACATCTTAGCAAGTCATGAAGAAATACTCAAGTAAAAAGGCTATAACTTTATCTTCCTTGGAACAATGACCATACAAATCACACTGAGTATTTCAAAGGGCTGCTGTAATTCCAGAGCTATGGATCACATTTGAACTTCATATTATCACATTCATAACCTAGAACTCTTATTTCTTATAATTTTTAAACTGCATTTTTAACAAAGGACTAATTGCTCTGTATGTATTAAACTTAAATTGAATTTTAATTTATTGCATAAAAGCAAGACCATGTTGTCAGAAACTACTATCTAGGATTTACATTGTATAACTAATTGAGAATTGTTAATTTTCATTTCAGTTATTAATATTATATACATCTTGAGGTGCTTCCCATAAACAAGAAGGGTTTTTTTGAAGAACCAAGGAGAGGTGAAAGGAGGAGCAATGAAGAATTATGAAATTCAAATGGGAAAACTATGCAATCCAAAGTGCTGACAGAAATCTATTAATGTGAAACAAAGGATACAGTCAGTGCTCAGCACTGCACCCCCACATTCTCATTACAGCCCTCCCATCCCTGTGCAGTACCACACACTTGGTATCCCCAGGAAGGGGAAGAGACTGACATGGCTATTGCTGCAAGGAACTTTCCCATGAAGAGCCAAGACCATACTGGTTACACCACACATTACACAGTTCTACAATTAACTAAGGGGAGAGCATCTCTGGCTTCAACCACCTAGTTTGTCACAAACTCTACTGCCAGGAAAAACAAACCCCCAAAATCTGAGACATCGGGCAAGCTCACACTCAGGGCACCGAAACTCTATCCAATGACTCTCAATTACATTCATAGTGGGTGTTTTCAAATCTGGGGTCATTGTCATTTTGGTCCAGGATGACAACATTTATCTGACATATTCCAATGAGTGGCTCCGCTGCCTGATCTGTTGCTGTCACAGTGATGGGATAGTCCCTCTGTTTTTCTCGATCAAATACCTGAACAGTTGTCAGAACTCCTGAAAACAAATTAAATACCAGACAGTTAAAATACTATGCATTTGCAATATCCTACACATAGATGTTTATTTGCCTGTCAATACATTGAGGTACAAAGCAAAAGGTTAAATACACCTACAACATGAATGTCAGGGTCAAGGATCCAATGACAAGATTTAACAAGTTCAGCAGGTAACAATGAACTGCTCAGGCAGACACAAACTTCAGTTACTCTTACATCTAAACACAGCTGAACTTAAATTTAGAAAATGGGTGTAAGTACCAAACTAACTTTAAGGGAACAAATTTATAAAAAAATATTTCCTTTGAAAAGCAGTAAGTACAGGCTAGAGGAATGTTTTGTGTCTTCTATCCTCCAAAAGTTCAGCCTGAACTTATTTTTGACCTTCCAAGACTAAATTCCTCTGCTGTTTTTAAGACTACTGTCACCTGGATAAATCACATGTGCCCCTAGTAATGTTGCAATATAATGTGCACTTAAAATATGTTTGGGATTTTTTAAATGCAGTTACAAAAACACACGGGTTACTTCACAGAGCAGAATTTCCACAATTCAGGGAAAACAATTTTAGTTCAGTACTGGACATGTATGAAACTTAGTTTCATGGAATACTTGTTCACACAGTTACTACAGTTTATATTTTGTCTGTTGCCAAAAAATAAATAAAAAAGCATGAATTCTGATTTAATTTAAGCCTTTTTCCCATCAGTGTTAGAAAGTGGTTTCTAAGTGTTCTGACATTTGTTTTACCTGTGTCAGGATGAATACTAAATGCTGGTAGGACACCATCTCTGTGCATCAAGCCATATTTCACTATACCATTAGCTCCTTCATCAGCATCAGTGGCTTCAACCTGCAGCACAACTGTCCCTGAAGGCTGGTTTTCCAAGACAGAAGCATATTCCCGATAATACTGGCACTAAGAGAGGGGAGAAAATTAAAAACTAACAGAAAGATCAAGGACTTACCATGTAATTTGATTCCAAGATATACCAGAGAAGGGAAAAAAGAAACAATAATTTAGCAGCACTTGCATTCCCAGGCACTGCTGTTAATGTTTTATCTGTACCATCATTAATTTACAGACTTCACTTGCTATTTTGTTGTTATATGCACAACACACAACATGAGGCCACTGAGCACCTCCAACAAATGAAAATTGGAGAAAAAGTTAGCTACTTTCAAATGCAAATGTTTTCCTCTATTTGCAAAAGTCTGAAAAATGAGAGGACATACCGAGTATTGCTTTGGTCAAAAGGGGATTTCTACACAAACTCTACACAGCTTGGTCAGGGAGAGGTTACTGAGAATTTCCAAGACTGACATGAATAGTTGCTGGAAATTTTTGGACAACAGATCTTTAACATGAATGAGCATTCTGAAAACAAATTAAAGAATTTATTTTTTACAGTACTTTACTATTTAAGCTAAAACACTTATTCTTCTCTCTTTCATCAGTTCCAGACACACAACCATCAAAGGAAGCCTATGTCATTTAGAGAGGTATTTTGGAATATTCTGGAACAGATCCACTGCATAGACAGCTACCCCTATTGATCCCTGCTCACATATGTCTCTGGCATCTCCAAAAGTGTGTCACAGCCTCATCTTCTGCAGTGCCAGAAATGAGGTGTGGTTTAGGGATAGACAATGCTCACAGGAGCTGTTCTACCACAGGAAGAGGACAAATCCTCCTGGTCTTCAGGAGGCATGGCAAAGATGGAGAAGCCAGAGGCACCAGGACTCAGCGAGAGAGGGAAGCAGAGCACCTCCTGAAGAGCTCAGCTGCTGCACATTGCAGTGACAACACAGTGTTGAACATTTACACGCAGTACAACACAAATGACAGAGCCTCAAATATTTACCTTCGGAAAGACAGGTTTGTTATTGTTGACATCATCGATTTTCACAACAACCTGGGCAGTGCTTGTAAGGGGATGGGGCCCTCCAGAGGCATTATCATCAGTAGCTGTGACATTAAGCACATATTCTGTCCCCTGCAGCTTAGGAAATGGGCTTGAACGAAGTCTAACTAGCCCTGTAAAAACAACAGGTTGTGGGTTCTTTTTCTACATTAACCAATTACCATTATTATTATCACTAGTAAGCAAAACAACAAACCATTCTGGTTTACCTTTCCTCCAATAAACCATAAGGCTGTTACAGTTTAATTTAACCGTGGTGTTTCTACTGCAGTTTGATATTAAAACTAAATTAAGACATCACAACAGGTTTATCTACATGTATGTCTACAGAGCTAAATGAGATAACAGCTACAACTGGGCTGACCAGCACATCTGCTGTAGAAGAAAAAAATTGAAATAAAACAAAAAAGAGAAGCATTGTGGTAGACTTGTGCTTTAGACCTGCCCCACCAGCAAACCTGGCTCTGTCCCTGTGTCATTACTGCAGTGAGACACGTGTCACATATCTGCTGCTGTAGCTGCCACCAACAGCTCAGCTCAAGCTGCCTTCAAGTTGGCCTTCCTGCAGAACAATCACATACAGCTAGAGAGGCACAGTCTCAGAAACCTCTATTTTGCTACTCTGCTAAGTCCCCAAATGATACACCCTGCTGGGTGGGACACAAAGGCACTGTCAGAGAAAGATGTGACCCAAAACCAGAGACCACAGCTATGTGAGACCATGCAGTGAGGAGCTGTCATGCTTGTGCTCCGCCATCTATCCATCACTTCTGTTATTCATCAGGCATAATAGTAATTGTCATTACAACAAAGAATTGTCACAGCAGCAATGTCACTCAGTTTCCCTGCAAATGTATTGTTTTAGCTGCAGCACTTATCTTTGACACATCTCCACTTTTCCTCCACATTTCTGCCAAGGGCTTACAGACTATTCCCCTGACATATTCCTGAAAAGAAAATGCTGCAAGCCACCAAAGAAACCTTCACTGGTTTATACAGCAACAAAAGCCCAAAAGTGTTTTGGAAAAAATGCTAATGTTCTTAAAATAAAGTTTCCAAGACTATAAGAGTACTTGGTAAAAAAGAATAAACACACCTATACATGATTATCTATATTAAAAGTATGCAGCTAATAGTATGAGATGCTATCAATCAAATGTTAGGATGCTTGGAGCACTTACAAAAGAGATTTTCAGAAGTGTCAGATATATTAATGCTGTGGCAATTAGACATTTCAAAACCATTGTTCCTCTTCAGGTGACAAAGCATCTTTAGAAATTCAGCTCTCGGAATCTGAAACTCTCTTTTTAAGTCAGAAAGGAAATAAAGAAGCTCATAATAAATTCAGGATCACACTTCAAAATTTGAAAGTTACCTGCAGACCGTATTTTTGGGAACATTTCAGAATCTAACATTAATATTGCAAAACCATGATTGCATTGAAATTAAAATTTCATGTTAAGTGAACCCTGTGAAATAAAGAGAAGGAATAACAGGGTAGCTTCCTCCTTCCTATATATTCAACGCTCATGCTCTGAAAAATCTAAGTTCAGATTCTGATTGCAGTTCAAAATACAAAGTAGTTTAACCAAAGTTGATTAAGGTAATTCAACCTTTCAATGGGATTGCAGCTTGTTTGCCTGTTTCAATCTCAAAACATCCTCTTTTGTTTTTTCAAGCAATCAAGAGCAAATAAATCCTATTAATTTAAAGGGATATGTCAACCTACTCGAATATTGGGTGTTTGTGCAATTTTTTTTTTCCTAATAAGGACACCAATGTGGTAGGATTTTTTTTCCTGTCGGGTTTTAAAAATATGTGACTGCTGAAAAGAACTGTAAAACATGCAAAAATTGCTATTTTAGAACAAATGCCTTAAACTAAAAAGTCTTCTCCATGCACTTTTTTTTGACATGTATGCAGTGTTCTTGGCTAAATAACACTGGTCATGTGAATGATTTTGCCCTTAAATGAAAAATATACTACTTTAGTTCAGATTTTATATATTTTTCACTTCACTGAAATAAAACAGGGGTAGTCTCAATCCACCTACGAATGCATCATTTTGTGTCAGTACAACATGAGTAAACTTGGCTAAGAAGTGTTTGCTCACACATGTTATTCAGGACAGACATAAGTACAGAAGGGGAAAACCCTCATCTGAAAACCCAAATGTCCAGTTTCCTACATTAAATGCTACTCAGATCCTTGTTTGACATTTTGGAATGTCACACTTATCAATAATAACATTCTCTATTAAGATACCTGTTATCTATAATAATGCTCTATTAAGTTACAGCCTGAAAGCAAACAATGAACAAGTAATTATACAATTACTTGCTCAATTACACAGAGCTTTCTGGAAATGGTACCATTCTTTTAACATTAAAGGAGAGTCTGTGCATGCTCTTCCTGCATTTTTTAAAATTAAGATTCAAAGACAGCATATGTCAATCAGTTTTATAATAGCTACCTAATTAAGACCAAATTACCCCAGGGAATGTCATGAAGTTGTGTCAGGGAAGGCTTAGGTTGGATCTCAGGAAAAGGCTCTTCCTCCAGAGGGTGGTGGGCACTGCCCAGGCTCCCCAGGGCAGTGGGCACAGCCCCGAGGCTGCCAGAGCTCCAGGAGGGGTTGGACAGGGTGGGATTGTTGGGGTGTCTGTGCAGGGCCAGGAGCTGGACTGATGATCCTTGTGGGTCCCTTCCAGCTCAGGATATTCTGTGATTCCATTCTGTGAAATTCACACTACATCACAAGAGAATCAACACAGTTACTGCAGCAGCCAAGAGAAAATGTATTAATACCTTTCTTAGGGTCGATAACGAAGTTTCCCTTCTGATTCCCAGACAGGATCTCGTATGTCACACCGTCTCCATCAGGGTCAACAGCATTAACTGTGGCAATCAGAGTGTTTGGGCCTGCATCTTCAGAAACAAAACTCCTGTAGCTATTAAAAAACAAAAAACCCCAAGTAACAGCACATTTATTAATTTAGACAGGAAATAATATAGAGAGAACTAAGCTTTCCAGCATCTCCTGATGACCTGTTCAGGGGGCACTGCAGAGATCTGTAATGTGGTAATACAATTACACTGGTAAGATGCTTCTTTGTTAAGCAGTGAAATAACATTATTGATGACCTATCCAACCATCCATTTCTTTGTCATTAACCTGCACAGATTTCCACTGCAAATTTCCAGCAGTACCACAGCTTTGAAGCTGAGACTTGTTGAAGACTTGTACTAAATGCAAAAGTCACTTGGGTTTTTTTAATTTAAAAAAAATGAGCTTCATGAGTCACACACAGCAACCGTTTGCTAAGTTAAAGCAGGGCTTGTTACAGCACACTTTCTGAGACAAGCCCCCCAAATGCTTTCAGTGTAGTCTTTGCACCAGCATGACTAAGATGAGAATCAAATCTGGAGGATATGTGCATAATGTCACTTTTACAAAAATCTCTTCTCAAGTCCAGACACATCACTGACATTGTAAGCTCTTAAGAGGCATTATCAGCCTAAGCTTAATGCTCTCTGGAGTAGAAAAGCCCCCTGCTTTAGCAAAGTCCCAAATATTTATTATTTTATCTGACTGGATTGAGCATAGGTCAGAATAAGCACACACCAGACCTGTCCACAGTAGATATGCCAAAGCTCAGCTGGAAGAATGAAGTACAGCTGGCAGTATTCAACAAAAACACGTGCACCACTGGGTTCAGGGTGCCATATGCTGAGAACACAAAAAAATTTGCAGAAAAAGAAAATGGATGCAAAGAAAACCTCTCCTTTAGCTTTTGTTACCAAGATGCGTGTGTTTGCAATGAAAACTTCATAAAAACAGCTCTTTTTCTTCATCCAATTTTATATTCAATGAAGTAAGAAAAGTAAATTATTCTGCTTTAGCTCAGTCACAACCCTCAAGACACTGTCTTAACTCTGCATCTGGAAAGCAAATGAACAGTAATGCTGATAATTTTTAACATGAAATACAGGGACAGAAGAGTTCAGAAGAGGTCTCTTAAAAAAGAGAAAGTAAAAACTGACAAAATGAAACAGAGTGGTAGCCTTAAGCATTTCATAACTGAGATAAAGAATAACTGCAATGAAAGGAAGCTCGTGGCAAGGAATCATGAATTTATACTGGACAGTAAATCTATTTAAACAAAGGGCCAGAAGGACAACATCATCATGTAGATTTGTATTAGCCTGTCACAGAGCATAACATTAACTGCAGACTAGTCTCTCAACAGGCCCTAATTTACGTGTGTTCACAGTGATTCTATTTCACTGAAAACATCAACTAAGTTGTGTCTGAAATTCACCTCTGCATTCAAGGTTTATGTCATAACAGGAAAGATAAAACAAAATCAAAGCCTAGTTAACCAAAAAGTTGAGAAAATTTGAATTCCAGGAACTGAATTAAATTCCAATGCCAAACTATACATACACATAACAGCAGTTTCCCTGCTACTGCACAAAGGACATAAAAGCTGCTTGTGAATGTTTGGTAATTTAAAATAATGTTAATCATATTCTTCAGTAAACTTTAAATATAAGAGCTGGAAGGGTTTGGGGTTATTTTAAACTATTTTTCTGCTTCTGATTTGGTAGAGATGTTTGCAGCATCTTTAATAGTATCATTCACTTCTGATTAAAATATTAGAAACAGATACAGATAAATATTCAATATCTCTGAATACTGAAACAAATAAATAAATGAAAAATAAACATCAGCTGAAGAGTGAGAAACTTCACCTAGTTTGGTGTTTCAAAATCTGTAGAGGTTCAATAAGAAATTGCAAAAGATCAAATTTTCCAAGCCATATCTCCAAAGCAATGTTCAGAAAAGAAAGGGCACAAGATTTTGAAGACTGAGGTTATCTTTATATAAAACAAGCACTGCCACAAAGCTTTGATGTTTTGTTCAGCTAAACCCCAGGCTCAGCATCACTGAAATCTCTGCCTCAGTTTTGTCCTGAGCAACTTCTACTTTTAATAGAAGGCTGACGCAGAAGCTGACTGGAAATTTCATTACTAAGTCTCTAATATGAATGCAAGTTTATAGTACTTTTGGCATTGCTGAAAATGCTTCTGAGCCCCAGCCATGGAAGGAAAGTGATTATGGATGCTCGAGAAGGAAATATATATATAGTTTGTAGGGCATGGAACTAAGTGAAATTAAGTGAACTCCACTTATTGGCATGTATCTTGTGGGTTTTCTAATTCAGTGGTCATTTAGGATTCTGACATCTAAACATATTTCTCTAACAACTATAAACCAGGGATGCAGATTGCTGACTCTAAGTTGAAATTGCCTAATTAAAAGGCAAAATTCCACCATGTCTCTGGATGAGGGCTGAAGGCAACACTGTGTTGCCTGTTTTTTCTGCCTGATTTCCTTTGGTGGTGGAGGGTTCCTCTTGAACTGTAAAATCTGAAATTATTGTACCATATCTTTCAGTACATATTGGAAGAAATGTAAGTGCAAGGTCTATCAAAAGGGATTGTCCATATACAACCTGTTTTATTTTTCCTGTTAGTGAGAGAGTCTCAGAGTCAAAATATAATCCCACATTTCTTAGTTCAGCTCTCAGGTTTGATTGAACCAAAGCCACTGATCAGCCTTTCAACCAAAATATAGAAAGCAACAGGAAATTACAAAGATAACAGAGTTTGAAGAATATGCATTTACATTGACTGGGAAAATTCAGGTGCTTCATCATTCACATTTGAAACATGGATCCTAACAGTTGCTGTGCCAGTCTTGGGCTCTTCCCCTTGGTCTACAGCCAAAATGATGAACTCATAAAGATGGTTGGGTCGCTCATAGTCCAGCCGTGTTGCTGGGAAAATGGTGCCATGAGAAGTGATGCCAAAGTCTTGACTCAAGGTGTAATACAGCAGTTGGGCATTCTCCTTGGAATCACAGTCAGTGGCAGTCACTATTAAAAGAGTGGAGAAAGGCATGGTGTAGATCAGAGTTAGAATATTGGAATGTTAAGTACTTTAACTACTACTGTGGTAGCACTTGCCTTGGCATGTGGTGCTTGAAATGGTTTATAGGACTGGGCTCTCCCCTGTGCTTTTTATTGAACCAACCCTTACCTGAAAAGGAGTCATTTAAAAACAAAACAAAAGTGAAGTCCCCAGTTGAATTCAGCCTCTAGATCTTGCCTTTGTCTGCTGGATTTAAAGACCACTGTACGATGAAGAACACATTCCCACATAGAGATGTACATTCTTATGCCCATAGCGCTGATTTAAGATCACTTGACCCCATCACATGTTATGTAACTAAAGATGGAACATTTACATACATTATTCAACTGATGCACTTTATGTGTTTGTCAGATCCTATCCCCAACCTACAAAAATCTATGCTAAAAGCACAGTTACCAGAACAGTAACTACCATTAGTACATGATAAACCACTATGCAGAACGGTAGGATGTTATAAAATCCTATTTACCAGGGAAAAGCAATTTTCCTGTTGTTTAATTTCCTTTACCCCCCTCAAGATTTAGAAAAATCTTATGTAAGGGTTAAAGACTAATACAAGACTCTTGTACAACTGCTTAGTTGACATAAATTTGTACCATTGTTTTATTGCTGCATTTTACAGAGCCCCATCACTTAAAGCTTGAACTTTTGGTTCCATTGGGAAGAAGCAAAGTCTTTTTGTCAAGCATCCAAACAAAACCTCACACAGAACAGTTCAGCTGTACATGAAGCTTTTATTGCAAGACAGCAGAATTCCTACAGCAAACCCACAAAGGACTTTTAGAGATGGGCAGGGAAGGTGAGCTGAGCTGTCCATAATTTCTGATCCAACATCACTCTCTTCCTCAAGAAATGCAGGAAGATTTGCCACTATGAGCCTGCTGCTAGAATACCAACCACAGTTTAAGTTCTATTACTTCCAAATCCTATAGAGATCTGTTTCCTTTGTCTCCCAATCCCCCACAATTGGGCTGTGGCAGTAGCAAATAACTCTGACACAATTCTACAGTGTTATTTGCCTTCAGAGAGCTACAACCACCCATGCTGGGACAGGTAATTTTGGCCTCTGAACTGAATTCTAACTAGTAGGAGGGAAAAAAAATACGTTCAATGTAACAAATGGCTTCAGGAGTACTGACCTTGTAGAAGTGCAGTTGTCATAGGAACTGTTTCAGGAACACCGACCTTGCTGTAAATTGACTGATGAAATTCGGGGGCACAATCATTCACATCTGTGATTACAACCAAAACCTTAATGGAGAAGGGAGGAACGTTAAACAGCAAAGTGAATCAAGGGAATGATTTCACTGCCCTAGACACATCGTGTGGAAGAATTTCCCAAACTCATCCTTGATGTATTCAGCAGCTATAGCACATAGGATAAGCCATTTTTCTTAGATTCTCTTTTTCTACAGAGAACTGTTGAAATATTACATTCCAAGATAACTATGAATTGCCAAGTCCCAGAGCCTGGAGCAATGTTTTCAACTCCCCCTTCATCTCCCCTGATTATTCCCTATTACTAATGTAAAGGAATAGGGACCACCTGCTTGCCGAGCACCCTTTCTCTGTTATCTTATCTTACAACACTTCTGTGATTCAGAACACTAAAAACTCGACTGCCAAGCATATTACATTTCAGCAGTATAAATCTCCAAGTTCTGAATTCAATTAGAGCAGCACAAATCAGATGTAAATGGAGCTGACCCCCAGGGAAGTGGTCACAGCAGTAAGCCTGACACAGTTCAGGAAGCGTTTGGACAACGCTCTGAGGCACATGGGGTGACTCTTGGGGTGTCCTGTGCAGACTAGGGCTGCTCCCTCTCAACTATTGAGGTTCTATGGGTGTAAAGCAGGTACAAATTATGTTTAGGCTAGATGTATTTGTAAAGTCACCTCATAATCCTCTTTCAAGTCACATTTTGCCACTCTTCACTTTATAGTACACTGAAGGGTCAATAGGACCTATTGGTGCCTGGTGTGCTACGGCCAGTGCTTGTTACACTGACATGCTTCTTCCCTGGCTCTCTCTGTCCTCATCCCTGTTCCTGATAATTCCATCTCCTGTTCCCTCTGTAGTGTACATCTTATTTCCTGCAGCAGGAACAAACTCACACTGCTTGCTTCTCCAAGCTCACTGAATCTGTGAATTTCAACCACTGTAATAACTATATTTAGAAATATTTTTGCTCTCACAGAGCTTTCTAAAATACCATGAACTATCATCTTTTAGTGAGTTTTTATTACTGTCTAGTTTTACAAGCTCACTTTGTGGTTTTGATTCAAAACAGTTTTCTATTCTGTCTTTGTTTCAATTGGAACAATCTTAATCCTCATATCGTATGAAGGTTTAGAGTAGGGCAAAACCTCATGTCTGGCTTGGCCACATCTATTTCTATGTCTTCCCAGACAAGGCCTAGGATCTATGATGGGATGGAATACTGATCCCTCAGAAATAGGCTTTAGAGCATCTGTAAGACTGAAATCTAGGAGTACCTCAACCAGATCTCCCCATGGTCAGAAAGACTTTTACAAAGGACAGCAGACAGAGAGCAATGGGAGCTCCTGGTGAGGCTGTACAGAAATCACAAGGATGAAGGAAAATGGAATTACCTCCAGGCTGCCAGAGGGGCACACCTACCTCAGCAGCACTACTGAACTGCTCATCTTCCTCTGCTCGGACCAGAAGAAGATACTGGTGTGGGTCACTTTCATAATCCACACTCCGAGTTAAACTGATCTCTCCTGTTGCCCGATCAATAGTGAATAGACCACCAGGATTAGTGACTAAACTGTAGCTCAGGGATTTCTTTTGATATGACACAGCAGTGACTGTAAGAAAGCTGCATTAAAAAAAAATAAAAAAGAGAGAACTCAAGCATATAATACAATACTCTGAAAAATGTGACAAAAACGATGCATATCATAAACGATAGTGCAACCCTGTAGGTCTGCTCAGAGCTATTCTCACTGAAGTCAGTGACAGCTGTATCTAAACACCAAATTCAAACATTTTGTTACACAGCAGGGTATCACCTTGGGGTTAAACAGATAAAGACAGGATTCTTGGAAGCAGAACACAGTAAGGATTAAAAACACAGGAACAGAGGATTTAATTTTTGCTACAGATGAATTTGCCTGCTCTAACTTCCTTCTGTGGCAGTGATGGTTTTCAGGCAGGAAGCTAAAAGATAAGGAAAGATGAAAAAGATCCATTTTAATAACAGCACAATAAGTTTGCTGGTGCAGTCATACCATCCTAAAGTTCCAACAGATAACTGCAAAAGGCTAAGAGCCAGTCCCTGACACTGTGGGTGTTACAGCTTACACAGGACAGATGTTTTTAGCTCCTCTCTGGCACTATCTGTTTTCCAGTGAAGTGCAAAGTCTTTAAAGTCTTCAAGTGGAGACACCTGCAGTACAAAGTACATGAATTGAAAACTAAATATTTTTAAGAGATTGAAACCAGAACACTGATTCCTCAAGTGTCTGTCGCATTATCATGCAGGTTTCTTAGGAAGAATTCCAGCTCCCAGGAGAACTCACCAATATGTGTGATCCTGTGACAGTTACAGTCAATAAACCCAAACTCATTTTGTGCAAACTCCTTTTCTCCCCCACCCTGTATTTCCATGCTGCTGCCTTCTCACTTCCCTCAGGTGCACTACAAACAATAGGAGACTTTCCTCTAAGTCCTTTCCTTCTGTATTTTCCAGTGATGTGGTTTCACAGGCAGTTTCAGCACGACTCCACTCCTGCCAACAGGAATCCTTTTGCCCTCCCTCCAGCTCCCTGTCCTGGCTGCATATTCACACCACCTCTCCTCTCCTGTCAACACTGACAACCACAAGGCCATGCTGGGAGCACATTTAACAACCCAACTGGAAAGGGTTTTGTCTTTTTTTGGCTTTGTATTTCCCCAGCTCAGCCTGCCCATGCAGCTATGGTTTATTAGCACCAGTGGCAGCCCAAAGGAAGAGAGAGATTTAGTAACGCTCCCTGCTCAGCCCAGCCTTCAATCAGCCTGTAATTGGGAAATCCTCAACCCAGAAATCCAGGGCATGACAGGAGCTCTGTTCTCCTGCAGACCTGGGGAATTGGTTCGATTGAAACATGAGAACTTGAGGGTTCCAAATGGATTTTCCTGGCTATTTCTGGTCAACACACCAGAGAAACCACTTTCACGGGGTGCACTGTGTATATTCAAACTTTTTCTGATGTAATAACTGCACTAAATACTTCATTCCTTTTGGAGATTACCAAGTAATTTGAAAACTGACTAATCCACTATCATTTTAGGTGTGCAAACCTATTTCGAAATAGTGATAAAAACCAATCATAAATACTTTAGTTGTTTTTAATTCTAAACATTATTGAACCCAAGACTGCAGGTACCTGTCAGATATTGTAGTTTTTGCAGTTAGATTTTGTAGTTCTTGAATTTCTTTTATGCCTGTGAAATTTAATTTTATTGAAGTTTTACAGAAAAACCTTGTTATCTACTATTAACATTTTTTTTTAATCTTAACACTCCCTGGTTTTTTAGACACTAACACTGAATGTTGTAGATTGAACAGTTAAAATAAAACACCACAAATAATGTATTATAAAAACCAGCTGAATTGCCACAGAAGGAAGACATTTACTGGACAAAAGCATTCTCAATTCAAGTGGAAGAAGAAATATGTGCTGTAACAAAAAAACAGTTTGGAAAAGAAGGGATGAGTATTGAGGTGGATCTACAGTACTAACATTTTCTGTGATATTTCAATGACACAGACAAAGGATTGAAAAATAAAATGACAAGTTCTATGGCATCATCACTTGTGCTCAGTTTGTCACTGTGATGAGGACAGGAAAGAGAGTCTTTGGTTTTTTCCAATTTTCACTTGATGGAGCAGTCACTTCTCCAAATTTGACACATAAAATTGTGTTCTTTTGCACCAGGATATCTTTCTGCATGATGAAACAGTGCTATTTTGTATTCTGCATTTTGTTTGAAAATAAAGACACAACCAAAATCTACTGATTCTTTCAATATCATTTCAAAAAGCAAGAAACCACAATTACTCAATACCACTTCTCTCTATACAAGAGTAACTAAAAAACACGTCATCAAATTGTATCTTGATCCCTTCTAATAAGAGAACTAAATGGCTACTCCCAGCATCTATTTATGATTCACAAACAGTATGAGTCTTTGAGGAGATCAAAGAGAAGTTAAGCTTGGAACACAACCTCACTGCATTGTTTTTGGCTGTTACTTACGATTCTCCTCGTGGTGTGCTCTCAGGAACATACACAAAGTAGGACATGTTGGTGAACTGTGGTGGCCGAAATCCAGCAAGCACAGAAACAGAGGCTGGAGATCCTCTGCTTCCCAGTTTATCTGCTGCCAGTACAGTCAGCAAATACTCCTTGTCCCTCACCAGTGGCAAACCTGTTGTTTTAATCCAGCCAGAGTCCTTCTCAACTTCAAATCTATCTTCACCACCTAAAAAGAACAGGTCCACAAATGGTTGTCAGCAAGAACATTTTTACTTGATTAAAAATAAGAGGAGAACTCAGGATATTCTTGGTTACATTTCTAAATTGCATTTTACTTCTCTGGACAATCACCACTCTTCTGCATCACAGAATCACAGAATGGTTTGGGTTGGAAGGGACCTTAAAGCTCATCCCATCCCACCCCCTGCCATGGGCAGGGACACCTTCCACCAGCCCAG
>JAWWEE010000018.1:4711595-4738390 GCA_035221455.1 Xenops minutus | reverse complement strand
CTTGGACACTCCCAGGGATCCAGGGGCAGCCACAGCTTCTCTGGGCACCCTGTGCCAGGGCCTGCCCACCCTCCCAGAGAAGGATTTTTTCCTAATATCTAAACCAAATCGACTCTCAGTTTGAATCCATTCCCCCTTGTCCTGTCACTACATGCCCTTGTAAATAGTCTTTCTCCATCTTTCTTTTACCCTCCAATACTTTGCTGTTGTTTGACCCTAAACATCCCATACCAGAAAATACCCTACTGGAGTCCTGGCCAAGAGGAATAAATTCATCTTTGGAGAGGTATTGCTGCTCCCCTTCTGCTCACATGGTTTTGAACTATTACTATAGTTTCTTTAAAGAGACACACAAAAAAAATATCAATGAGTCTGTAATAGCTTTGCACAACTCAGACCTCCAAAACTTCATTAGAGGTGAACCAAAGGCACGACTGCTCCAAGGGGTAGGAACACTAACTCTCCACCTAACCAACTGTACTCCTCCACACCCTGTCTCATCTCATAAATAGGAGATCCCCACTGCCACCCCCTTGCCAAAGCCCTGAGCAATACTGACTGCTCCAGTCACCATCATCCCCCAGGGAAAAATATGGGCAGGAACCCAACTTTGCAAAGAAATCTCTCCATGCCCCCAGTAAAGTCGATTTTTCTCACATAGCTAAAGGCTTGTGAACTTTTTGCAGGAGGAAGGGAAGGTCTTTCACTAGCAAAACCAAGGATAAAAGACAACAAAGTCACACTAGTGAAGCCTAGTACACAGGGAACAGGAGGGTTAAAATTTACCTTCCAAGAGAAAATATTCCACAGTTCCATGGATCCCTTCATCTGCATCCACAGCAAGCAGCTTGTACACTTCAGTGCCTCCTGCAGCCTCGGGGGAAACCACAGCCAGGAATGGGAAGGGCTCCATGGCCCACTCAGGGACATTGTCATTCACATCTGTCACAGTGAGGGACACATGCACCAGGTACCAGTCCTTCCCTGGTGGCCACAGAAACACAGAGAAATAATTAGACAGGCACTTAATGGCACTCAGGGTAACAGAAACTTAGCAAAAAAAGCATCATATATCTTGCTTATGCAAAGATTACAGCAAGTCTGAATTTTGAAAATTAAGTATTTGTTGCCAAAAAAAATTCTAACCAATCCACTCTAAGTAGTGATTTATAATTTTAGAAAATTAACTGAAATCCTAGTATAGTTTTCACTTTTACTAAAGTTTATGTGCTATTAAATCCAAACAATCATATATATATAAAAAACCAAATAAACACAGAATGGAACTATTCAATTTTTCAAAAATCAACAGCATAAGATGTTGAAAATTGAGAACAAAATTGAGAAAAAAGTATTTTTTATACATTTGGCACAATTAAATCGACTCATGAAGACAGTGAAGCTCTTAAACAGGTAATAATTATTAGGCAGGTGTTTCTGAAAAGGAGGCAGAAAGGAAACACAAAGCAGTGACAGAGTGAATATTTTCTTTTAACTGATAAATATTATCAGTAACATGAGGGAGCTCAGTATAAATATGACTCTGGCCTTTTGACCAGTCTGGCTCCCAGCAGACTGGCACTGAACCTGTAAATAGTTTTGCTAGAGAAGCCAAGGGGAGTGTTCCTGCAATGCATATTTAATGCCTCTGGCCCCAGCAAAGCGATGCCTTCACACCCTGAGTGACTCCAAAGGCAGCACAACTGCACTGACACAGCCTGGAACATGGCCTGGGTGAAAACAGCCTTCTACATTTACAGCATGACTTATCCACAAGTTTAATAATGGATGTAAAGCCAGAATTTTTAAAGTTGGTGGTGTTAATACTTGATTTCAGTGTTGATTTATTATTTACACATACATGAAAACATACACACACGCACATTTATTTTCAAAACAGCTTTACAGGAACCGAAACAACATACAAAAAGGAACATCTAAAATTATCAGTTTTAATTTAAACCTAATTAATAATACAAAGAACTAGTATTTAAGACTCTAAATATAAAGTGTTGCCAAAATATCTAATCTTGTAAACAGTGTTATCTTGCTAAGGAGGCCTATTCTCCCAGGAACCTGTGCCACTCAGGCTGAACTGCTGCACTTGTTCTCCTCTCTGCTTCCTTAATTGCAGCATTACATCCCACTCCAAAAGGCTTCCAAGCTCCAACTCAAATCCCTTCCTTGGTGTGCCATGTGCCTTTACTGATGTTATCCCTTCATTCCCACAGAAGCACTGCCACATCTTTCTCATCAGCCTCTTGCAAGCTTCAGCCTTTCATACTGAGAAACTCCTGTCTCTGACAAGTGGCGTATTTAGTCCAGCATATCAGGATCTGCAATCTATAAACAGCCACAAGGGCATTATTGTAAACAAAACTGCTCAGTGCTGTGATTAAAAAGTCAAAAATACAAGTTTCTTAGTTTGGATTCCTGAGACTTAATCCATCACGACCTTTGAGTATGTTCTATTTTTACCCAGAAAATCCTCATAACAGAAAAACCAGCATTCACCCAAGATAATCACAGAAGTTCTCAGTTCAACTCATAAAACTGTATTAATTCATTTGAATTTTAGAACTGTGAGTACACGTCCTTTTTTCTGTCTTTAAAAAGCAACAAAAAGCATACTGACAGTTAAATCCATATTCATTTCTTTGTAATTACATCCTTTACCCGGAATCTAACGTCCCAAGGAACATAGTATCAGTTTAAGGTAACACATTAAAAAATATTGCCTGAAGCACAAAAAAAAAAAAAAAATTAAAAGCAGTAGCATGGATATTATCTGCCAGTGTAATAATAGAACCAGATGTGTTTCAAAAAGCCTTGGCTCATGTCAGGATGTGTGCTCCTGAAGTCCCAGGGCCATGAGTCCAAGACACCCAAAGAAACTGCAGAGGAGGGAATATGTTGGACACTAACCTGAGTCTAAGGCTGAACTACACCACTGTGACTGTCTGAACGCTCCAAAGATATTAATTAAAAGGTGTTCAAAAGGAAAAAGTGCAAAAGGGAGAAGTTCATGTCAAAATTGCCTGTCTCTTCTCAAAAGACCAGGTCTGCTGGACGCTGCCATAGGTTTGGAAATACCCCCTATTAGCCTAGTTTGCTGGGGCATACTGCAGGCTTAAAATAGGGAGCACCAAATTAGAAGCAGAGCTAAGAACCTTTGAAAATCTGCCCCTACAATAGCAAGACCTATTAAGGATTTCAATGCCACCTTGGTAACCCTGCTGGGAGGAAAAAAGGTTACTGATATTTGTCTCTCTGGAGTCTGGAAATCACTATCCTAATCAACCCATGAATTCACTTTCCATCAAATTCTGTTAAAGTTCTCAGCATGCATGTACTCCTCTATCAAAAGGTAAGTCCCAATCAAATAGTAACTGATTTTATTGAAGAAGTAGTAACAATTCTGGACACAAATTCCACTGCTGTCACTTAATGAATGTCAGTTCACTGAAGATTAATATGCTGGTACTTACAAAACATTTGTAACTGAGAAACACCACATGGAAGGAAACTGCAAAAGTGCATCACGTGAATCCTCACATGATGTAGCAAACTGTATTGATCAAAAACTAAAAGGATTCAGGCACATTCCTCTAGCTACTTATGTTTTAATAGTTTCAGAGACCTTAATGTCATTTTCACATTTGGCAAGACCAAAGCTTTCAGCAATATGTTGGTGACCTCTGGAACATATAAATAATGCTGAGACTTCTGTCAGGATATTCAGCAGGAACTGCACTGCAGGTAAGGGAAGAGACAGGCCTGGGTGCCTCTCTTGACCAGCATACATTGCCACTGCATATCACCTTACAGATCTTATTGGTATATTACCTTCTTCCATCAACCCCAGAAAATCCGATTCGTAAGAAAAAAACCAGTAAATAAATCACCATGATTTCCCTTTCAGATAAAGGCAGTCTGGAGGAAAATGACTGTAAGTACGTTTTCCCTTGACTGCATACCATATATCAAAGCAAAAACTCCAGCAGGAACACCGGACAGGGCTGTACTTCTCCACAAATGTGACCTGACAACTTGTAGAAACAACATCAGGGTGTCCAACGAAGCATGGTTAGACAAGGACTTGCCAGAGGACAGCCCATGTGCTGAAGAGACTGACAGCGACAATAATGTGTAATATGTGGATGTCGAGCAGGACAATGCATTGAGGAGTTCAAAGTACACGCTGGTGAACATCATTTTGTTAGGCGTAACTCCACATTCTAATGAGGGCAGCAAATATTTCCAAGTTTTCCCTTTACTGTAATTATCATGACACACATGTTACAAAATGCAGGCTCTTGTGTTTTGTAGCTGACACAGCTGCTTGCCTACAGAGTGGACCTTAAACCAGGCTTAATTCATTTTTAATAAGGTACATGACATTAATTTTCTCCCTTATTTAGGAAAAGTATTTGTGCTTCAAAGCAGTGGACAGAAGGAAATTTTAGAAACATGTATCTCACAAAGTTCAGGTATCTCAAAGCCTCCTTCCATCAAAACATGTATCTTGCAGATATATTATACATGTACATCAGTATATTAGTAATAACAGTACATTATTATGTACCTGCACTCATATTATGATTAATAGTAGTTTATTAGTAGTATATGTGCAGTAATATTGCTACGTTATGGAAGAAATAATATGTTACAATTCCACTCAAATCTTAGCACAAACAGCTTAAAACTGATAATCCTCTGTGGATTTGGGTTAAGTCCTACAAACACACAGAGAGGTTCCACTTAAATTATCTGTTCTCAATCCCAGACCCTGGCAGATACCTGCCACTGAATTCAGCAGGACAAGTCCACCACTACTGACATCCTAAGTCAGGAACTGGAAACAGGCTTGATTTTCCCCAAAAGAATTTTCAAACTGCTGTGTAAAACCATACCAGTTAGAATTTCCCCAATATTAAATGCTAGACACTTGACTTTCAACCACAGATATCTTCCACAATATCACCCATTCAAAACAAGCCCTACTAAAAAGATGGTTCTGATAATTAGGTTGTTGGCACACACACAGATTTTGCATTTGACAGATTTTCTTCCCCACCTTCAGACAACAGAAAAATTTAAATTGCTTTCTCACAGATAAAACTCAAAATGGCTCTTACTGCACATAAACACAACATTAACACTGGAACATTTTATGTCAAAAATCAGTATTTTTAAAAGTCACATAGAAAAATAATACTTCATATTCAAAAGGGTAAAATCATCTATTTATTTAATCAGAAAGTATTTTTCCTCTTATTTTTCTTCACCAAGGAAACTAATGAAAGCAGGTTCTGTGAGCAGATTGCTTTTCCCCTGTATCTGCAAACTCCCTTTGCAGTATCAAATCTAAGCCCTCTCTACAGCTCTCTTTTCAATTTATACAAAAAACCAAAACTAAAAATTATAAACTCTAGTCCAGAGGTTTTTCCTGCTTTAGCTGCTTAATTCCCTATTAGAGTCAACTTGTGTATCACCAAAAATCCTTCTTAGGGCAGCTCATCCTGAAGTCTGCTTTTTTCTCTCTGATATTCCCTCCAGTTGGAATTACTTCCTTTTAACTTAATATTACTGACAAAAGCTGCAGCACTGAAATTACCTCCCTATCACCAAAATCAATCTTCATAATCCACTGCTGAAACCTCATCACAGGTATCTATCTATAATTGCTTATTTTTCATGCCTATCTGTGGTTGAAAACTGATAAACAGAAGGATTTATTGTACTGCCTTACTCTGAATTCCAACTGCACTAGGTAAGGTAATGCACCAGCTGGCCCAGGCTTCTGCTCACAGGAAATACATGATATGTCATCACTCACAATTTTCATCCTTGGAAAAAAAAAACCAAACAACTGAAAAACAAAATGAAAATAAACATAACCCACAAGCAAGATATTAAGTACTTTGCTGAGAAGTTTAACCATAGTAAAATTGGAAATAAGTTGTAATAATTCATTTAAAAAAATAAAAAATTAGATAAAAAGTCTCTAAAACCTCTTTCTTTAGGTCTGCCTGCAGGCGAACTCTAGCTAATGGAATCACCAACATACTCTGCATCAGAGTTAAACATCAACTAATCCAAGGGTTGGTTTCCAAAGCAGAACCATTCCAAAGGATGTCACAGTTTCCCTCCTCAGTGTCCCTGGGTGTTACGACTCCCAGACTCCCATAATTTTTAACCTTTCAGCAGATGTTAAAGCCACAGGTCACCTCAGCTATGTGAGGAAACTGATGTAGTAAAATCAGAGTTACTGCTTATCCAAGAACATTCCTTCCCAGTCCACAAGGTCCGTAACACAGACAGGACTTGCACAACATATAAAATCTTCCCAGGTTAAGACAAAATTCACCTTTTTGTAAGGAAGTCACTTCTCCAAGAAAAAAAAAACAACAAGAAAACCTGTTATTCAAATGCCTTTCAGAAAAGCAGAGTGCAGATCCAGGGCACTGTTTGCTTCCAGCCTCCTCACTGGATTCCTTTTTCCAGATCTCCACCATCAAAGGCACACAGTGCCTTACTGAGAAGCTTTAATAAAGGCAGCCTCAAATACATAGAGAATACACAACATTGTATATTAACTACTCAAAGTTAGAAATTTGCCCTTTGGCAAGACACAAACCATATTTGTGTAATGAAACAAACTGTTATTATAAACAGCAACAAAAACAAAACCACAAGAGGAAAGAACCTTAATACTCAAATGCTATGAAGACTGGGTTACGCTCTTCATCCAAAATGTTTTGAAAAATTTCTAATAAATTACAAAGGGTGTCACAAGCTTGTAAAATAATTACCCTTTTTTCACATCAAATTCAAAATATGTAAAGGAACTTAGTATTAAGAAGGAACAGAAAGCCCTCTCAAAATCACAAACCTCTTGGACAGTCCAAGTTAAAGACTTGTCAAAATGGAAGAACATACTGGCAATTACAAGAAGCAACCAAATATCACAATGGGATGATGGTCCCTTTCCACTTTAGGTTTTTTAACAGTACTTTATGGTTTTACTGAATCCAGGTTTATCTGAAAAAACTCTTTTGTTGGTGTTCACCATTAATTTTCTGGGAAAGGGTTTCAGCATAAAGTAACATGAACCAGTTCCTTCAACCTGGCATTGCAGCTGCTTTATAAAGATTCATTGGGTTGCACACAGATACTGAAAACTAATAAATCCTGTCATTTCATAGAGCAACTAGGAAAAAAAATACTCTCCCACCTACCAGCCATGTTACTGGAGGGGTGGCAGGAAGGAGGAGAGGGCTTTAATACTTAATCATTCAGTTAACAGCAACTTTTGAAGGTTACACTGGTTAAACCAAGCCTTGAAAATCATGCATGCTGAAACAGTCTGATTGCAATTTCAAATCCTGTAGGTCAGAGTTGCCTCTAAACCCATCTCTTTTCACCATGTCAAATTCTAAAAGATGCTGTCAATCTGTGAAATCCAACATATTCTCAGACTTCTGATTGCATTAGGATTATATGACTGTCTTTTCTCTCAAAAATCCAATGGATAATTCTATGAGACTCGAAAAATAAAATCCTTATATTCATTAAAAATGTAGGCTGCTCTGCATCAACGTAATTGATAAAACTGACAATGCCAGACATTCTGATTTAAAAAAATCTGACAATAGAGAATATGTAGTTGACTGAACATGTCTCTAGAATTGTGGACAAACATTATACATTTCTTGAACGTACTGAGGGAAGAGGTATTATATTATCATGATTAAACAATAATGGGTGAGAAGCTAGGTTGCTCCTGGCATTTTCAGGTCATTTCAATTTATTTTTAAAAGAAGATTATGAGAGTGTTAAAAGTCTTGCAAGCCTTGAGGTTAATATTGGTATTACATACTGCTCTACATCTATCAGCAAATTAAGTATTCAAGCTGGTATTTTTGGTTTTGCTTTTGGTTTTGTGTTGAGTTTTCTGTTAGGTTTCTCCAACTTCTAATCCTTTCTCTTTAAACAGACAAATTTTCTTTGAAAACTCAGAGGTTTGTTATTTGTTTGAGTTACTGCAACTGAAATATTTTGGGGTTGTTTGAGAGGGCATTGCTATTATGAAGAAGCTTTGCAAATATACTGCACTATTTTAAAATCTTACTCTATAATATGTCTTCATGGACAGTATCTACAGACTTAAGGTTTGGGAAGACATTTTCAGAAAAAACATCTTAACATCCTAAGCCTCTAGCTGCAATCAGGAGAAATCTCTTTTCCCATTTACAGACCATACCATGAGATAGAAGCTACTGGTTATTGTACCCAGTCCTACTGTATATCCTTCAAAAAAATAGGACAATTATGCACAAACATTTCTCTACTGTAATTTCTGAAAATTCCTGAGGTATATGATGGGCTACTTTTAAGTACAGTAGTTTGCTCATTCATAAAACATAAACCTTCTAAAGAGATAACTTTGATGGGCTCAAGCTGGGGACAGCCCACATTCCCTCCTAATATGCCTCATCTCTTTTGCAGATAGAATAATGACAGTCTGGCATGTCTCTGCTCCTTACCATCACATGGCCTTTAAAACAGAAGTTAAAGCAAACCAGAAAACAAAAGTAAAGAAAGAACCAGAGGAGCTCCATGGTCATGGCAGCGTGGGTCTTAACATAAATAACCAATTAAAAGACACTAAGGTGATAACCATTTTATCAGGGACTTCCCAGTGTGACATCCACCTGCTGAGAGCAGCAGACAGGAAAACCAAGCATGCCCAGATGTGAAATAATGACTGCAAATTAATAATCACAACAGGCACCCTTAAATAACAAAACATGTAAATGACTATTGATTCCCAAGTATCATAAGAAGAGATCCTAGCTAAAGCAGTAGCAGCTAGTGGGCCAATAAGATGAGAAGTTCTCTTGAAATTGTCTCTAGAATTTCTTGGGGGAAACCCAGCATGTTTCTCTGTAGTCCCATATGTGCAAGGATTTTTAAAAAAATGAAGAAAAATGCCACGACAGTGAGTAGCCTCACCAGCAGAGCTTGCTGTGCTTCCTTGGATCAGTATGGAATGAGAATGGTTTGGGTTGGAAGGGACCTTAAAGATTATCTCGTTCCAACCCCTTGCTGCGGGCAGGAGGAGCTTCCACTAAACCAGGTTTCTCCAAGCCCCATCCAACCTGGCCTGTATGTATGTTCTCTAATTTAGTAGTTCTATCAAATTTCTGCTGAAGTTTAGTTAGATCTTAAGCAAAACAAAAGAAGAAAAAAAATAGGTTTATTTCTTTTGCAGAAACTGAATGTTTGAGATGATAAACAGCCAGAAGATCTAAACAGCTTTGGTGTTCAAGTCACAGCAGACTCACAAAGGTATTTTTATTCTGACTGCTTGAGTAGAAAGCAGATCATTTCAAAACATTCAGACTGATCAAACATCAACAAGGTGCTCTACAGACATTCCTTTCTACCACAAGCCAGTAACATTCCAAGCCTGTAAACACCCAGAGCTGTCCCAAATGCACACAGAACGTACATTTTCTTGAAACCCACTGCAGTTTAATGAAACTCATCTGCTGCTGGATAACAGATGATGATTTCACCTTAAGCTCAGCTGGATGTGTACTGTTAATATGGCTGTAATTCATAAAAGAGGTAATAAGAAGTGTAAAAGGCAAAACATCACCCAGAAGCTACTTAATTCTTAGGGATGATCCCCCCAGAATCAATACAGCTAGTAAAGGACTTGGGCCTCAGATCAAATTAAAACACATGATCCTTGACTTCCAAGCACGAAATCCTTCACGGTTTAAAAATATTACTAAAATTGGTATCTCCACTCTGTATTTCAATTTAAACAGGAAATATACACCTCAAACATAAGTGAGTGCTGCTAACTTTTGGAAGGCCCTTGGTGAATCCTCTGATAAGGAAAAATGAATGACAGGAGATTACAAAGCTAATGCCTGTGGATCAAGTAAGGTCAAGGGAGCTTGAGTCGACAGAGGATTAGAGAGATGGGATCTTTCATGCACTTCCCCCAAGCACTAATGGAATAATAATGGCTCCTCCTCAAATTAAATGCTACCTTTATGTTAAAATATTAATGTGTATGACAGTCTAAGAAATTTTACCTTCTGTTCACTGGGTAAAAACTTAAAACAGCATTATGCTTTTGCTAAGAATAAATTATGTCCCAATAAATTAAATGGGATAAAATCTGAAATGCCACAAAAAGCGTGAGCACAATCATCAGTCCTTGCAGGCAAGGTCAAATGAAGAATATAAACCAGGGCTGAGTGATCACTGGGGTCACTCAAGGAATTTCCTCCTCAAGGACCGTGTGCCAAAAAACACACTAATGAAGTTAAGCCCTGAATTTCTAGAATTCTGCTTAGCATCTTGTGGCTCAAACTCACGTAGGAGGTTTTCCTGGTGTTTTCTCTTTGGTTTGGGGTTGTGGAGTTTGTGTTTAGCTAAAAGAAAAGAAATCTAAAATGTTTGTTATGAAAAACATAAAGACTGTTGGGCCATATTTCAATTTCAAATGACTGTTTCCATCTCTCAAGATTCATTTTTTCCCATCCATTTCCAGTGTCTGAAGGGGCCTACAGGGAAGCCAGTGTGGGACTCTTCATCAGAAACTGCAAAGACAGCTATGGGTAATGGGTACAAATTGAAAGGGGGAGGAATTTAGGTTAGATATATGGAAGAAACTCTTTACTGTGGGGGCGCTGAGACACTGGCAAAAGCTGCCCAGGAAGGCCTTGGATGCTCTAACCCTGGCAGTGTTCAAGGTCAGGTTGGATGGGGCTCTGAGAACCTGGTCTAATGGAAGGTGTCCCTGCTCATGGCAGGGGGGGATTAGGACTAGATGGTCTGTAAGGACCAAGCTTTAACATTCTATGGTTTAAGCTTCCACAACAGTCAACATAGAGAGAATGTCTAACACAAAGGCACACACACTGCTGCTGAAACTGCAAAGTTTAGCAGCCAAGGAGCAGCAAGGACGGGCTGCTCTGCAGGGTATGGCGAAAGAGGAGTCAAGGGTGATAGCAAGGCAGGGACCTCACTGTCACTGAGAAAGAGCAGGTCCTGAGCCTGGGTCACCCAACAGCCCTGTGGTCACCACACAAGGCCACAGGGATGAGGTGGGAGCAGGGAGCCAAGTCAGCAAGGCAGTGTCGGTGCAGGACAGGCACAGCAGGGCACAGCACAGCTCCAAGGAGCCCAGGGGAGGACCTGAACTCCAGCTCACCTCCTGGGACATGGGGCAGAGGCCACAGACACGGCTGGTGACATCCACCTGTCTGACCCCAGCACAAAATCAGAGCTGGCTTTGAACCCAGGCAGCCAAACCCAGGGAGCTCCAGGACCTGACAACCCTGTCAGAACAGCCCTAATCTGACAGCAAACATCCTACCAGTCTATGAAAACTATCAGGCTTGACTCATCTGCCATCTCTTCTCTATTTCTTAGAACTGACTTCTGCCTGGTTTTAAACCTTCCTCCTAAGAATTGACGCAAGGAACTCACCTGAAGTTGAAAATCCAGCAAAGGCACTAACTCCTGTCTTGTCCAGGCCCTGAAATTGTTACTCCTCCAATCCATACCATTAAAAAGACACTTAGCACTATAGGTCCTGATTTTCTGGTTGATACTTGTTAGTGACTACTTATTGTCTCCAGAAAACATAAAAACTATGTTAAAACTAAGTCTACAAAGTATCCAATTATAAGCATGTGGAAGATTATCTGGCTATTGAGATGCTAGAAGTCTGGCTGTGCCTGGAACTGTATTTGCTTCAATGGAGCACCAGCCCTGGGCACGCTGCTGTGTTGATTACCCAGAACACAATTCAGAAGAAGTAAACAGAAAAGTTTTCAAACTCTGTTTTAGCTGAAGGGGAAAAAGGAAAAAACATACAGCCTGTTGCACACCCTTTGTACTTCACTGAAGAAACATTAATTCAGGAACAGGACACCTCCTTCCTACACAGTCTCATTTATGAACTAAAGAGTGGGGGCTGTCACACAAATGAGGAAGAAATACTACTGAATGTTGCCTTATTACCATACACCAATCTTCTTGCTACTATTTTGGGAATGCTCAATCAAGTAAAAGAAAAAATAAATCACTTATTCTTCCCAGCAATGCATTAGGACCACTTGTGGCATAATGCTTTTAAGCATTCTTTACTACTACAGGTAATGAAGTGGACATTACAAAGGAATTCCTACAAACTACATTGAAAAGATAAAGGAAAAGAGGGTAGACTTCATATGCTAAAGCTTTTTAAACATCTTGTCTTATCCTTGACATCAGTGCCTGCGTTGAAGAGACGAATGACAGAACTAATTACTGGTTAATTTTCAGTTCTCAGTTACCAGGCAGCAAAAATCAGGGAAAAGTGAAGAAAATGCTAAAGAAATGAATACAACTTTATACCACTTGAACATAAATTGACATCTCATACCCTAAGATCTAATACTAGAAAACTGTAACTGCTGGAACGTTTACAGTTACATATAATGTAAAGTAAGTGAGGACAAATGTTAAAAACAAAGTAAACAAACTGGAGAAAAAAATCTGAACTTGAATTTTTACTCATAGGAAAATTCAATGTAACCATCTCTTTAATTCATCCTGAAAGCTCCCATCTGTAAATACTGTCTTCCCCTGGAGCTTTTGCTATATACTTTAACTTCCTTATTTCACACTAGTTAAAACATGTATTGTGCTAGTCATCTTTCTCCTATCCCATCCTTTTGGTTATCTTTTCTCACATTACTGCAGCTTGGGTTGCAAGTAAGGAAAGAGACCAGACTTCCTAAACCTGTTTGAAAGTATTATGTTAAAAGTATTTTAAGTCCTACAAAATGAAAAGGTAAGCATTCTGCAATTTGAAAGTTTTAAAGGTCTCAATTCATTACTAACCTTTAACTGATGAATAGCATTAATAAAGGTGTATTTTGAATTTAGCCTCCTGTAAACCAAGAAACTTAAAATCACCAGTATCTAAAGTATATAATTTGTACTGTCCACAATTAATTGCTCTCTACCTAAGCTCTGAGAGTCAGAACCTAGTGCTACACATTCCTTAGAGATTTCCTTACTGCTTCATACTACTAGCAGTAATATGTCAGGGTAGTGGAAAATACTCCAAACTATTTAGTGAAACTACAAGAAGGGGGAAGCATACCACACAACTTGAAATTAAGTTAAAAATTGTTTGGGAGTATTACTTTTAACTGCATTGGCAAGTATTGCTTTGGAAATGAAATCTCAGGCATAACAGAGTGACAGCTTTGTCCCAGGCAGTCTCAGATTTCTCCATTCAGAGTAGGTAAGAGCCCAAATAATCACAAAGGTGAAACTAGCAGTAACTGAGGGCTACCACTTTTCTAACATCATCATCTTTATCCTGACAGAGGGAGCTGTGACACCAACAAAGGGCTGAAATTTAAGCGACACGACACAGGGGGTGAATGTCCCAGCAGCAGCACGCTCAGATTGACCCGATGGATTTTGTCACTGCCCTGGAGTAATGACATCCCCTTTGGCAGGTAGCCTTGCTCAAGACTGAGCAGGGAGGGTAGGACAGGGAAAGCACTTGTGTTTTGAAAATTGGGCTATCAGCCTCTTGGTTTGCAGCCAAAGCTCAAGCTGGAACACAACACAAAGCCAGTGCAAGTGACTGCCATCAACACAGCGACAGGCACGAAAAACCCAAGGGAGAACCAGAGAAGGATCTGAGAGCTGTTCCTCAGGACCTGAGTGAAAGGAGTTGCTGCCGCAGCCTCCTTCACAGGGGGAAGTATCCATGGCACTGAAACTGTCAGCACTAATTAGAGCCCCGCAGGCATCCTCAGGGATTTAACAGACACCAAGGAATAAACTGGCTCTCACTCCTGTGGGCTGCCCCTCAGTCAGAAACCAGACGAGATAAGGGAAAGCATCGCGTGGGAAGCTTTTCATCTCTCCCGCCCGCGCTGCTCTGTGGCTGAGGGAAATCACTCCGAGCAGCACTGCTGAGAAGTTAATCGTTTTCACTACAAGTCATATAATGCCAAAAACCTTCCTAAACCTTTCCAAGATGAAATCAGGCCAAACAACTTATTTCTGCTGATAGGATTTTCTCCAGAATGCTTACTCTGGACAATTTTCAGAACACTGCTGCAATCACAAGTAACATGAAAACAACGAGAGGCACAGATATCACAAATAGGCACAGATATCCACCATCCACTAAATTAAAAATATGCTTAAACCAACTTGTATTTTCATAGGTGAAAAATATTTACCAAGATGACAAAAACTAAAAAAGGATTTTTGAAAGCAATAGATGTGATCAGTAAATGACAATAGCTTTTCTACTTAAGAGCCTGTGAACGATGACAAAGTTACAAACATACCATTTTAACGGGCCCTGTCGGACTCTGCACATTTATTTTATAAAAGAGCAGTCACCCAACTCAAAGGCACCAGCTTTGTGAAACCCCACATCACACTTGTGAGTCAAACAAGGTTAACTTCAATAACAACTCAGAACTCAGTGGCTTCAGCTGTGTGCTTTCAAGTTAGGTATTTACAGGAGGAGAGCTGTGGAGAACATTTAAATAGCAAACACCTGTGTGTAAGAGCTATGGAGAACATTTAAACAGCAAACACCTGTGTGTAAGAGCTATAGGGAACATTTCAACAGCAAACACCTGTGTGTAAGAAGCATGATGTATCTAACATGCTGTGCCTCAACATACATGTAATATAGGCAACACGCCTTTGACTCAGAATAGTCTGTAAAATGTCACACATTTCCCACGCCACTCACGAACGACTAAGAATTTTAACCGGTGAAACAGTTTAACTCTGCCGAACACCGTGCTGCTCCAAGCATTGCCACAGAACTCTACCGTCCACCTTCCCTTAGCTCTGTAATGCTTTCTGCCACCTCCGGTGCTTTAATAATTTACACATTTAAAAGACCAAAACTACATTCTACAGCGTAACAGCATCTGACACCCGATGCTAAACCACCTTTAGGTGCTCGCTGTCACACGGGGACAAACTGTCCCCCACCCACGGACGGGACAAGACCACTACTCGAGTAAGTCGCACCCGGGGGTGGCGAGCGCAGCATCCCCACGCACCTCTGCGCTCCTGGACGCGCACCACAAGCTCCCAGGCGGCCGCCGCCTCCCTGTCCAGCGCCGCGCTCAGTGTCACCTCCCCGCTCTCCCGCTCCACGCGCACCGGCGACTCCTCGACGGGCGGCGACAGCAGCTCGAACCAGGCGGAGGCGAAGCGCGCCGGGGCCAGCGTGGCCAGGCGGGTGCCGGGCCGGGCATCCTCGGGCAGGGCGAGCGCCAGGGGCGCGGGGGGCGGCAGCGCGGCGCGGCGGCGGCGGGGCGGGGGCTGCGGGAGGCGCTTGGGCTGCGGCAGCACCTCCAGCTCCAGCGGCTCGCTGAGCAGCGCGGGCCGGCCGCGGTCCCGCGCGTAGAGGCGCAGCGGGATGGGGGCGCGCAGGTGGAGCAGGGAGCGCACCAGCACCACGCGCCCGCTGCGCGGCACCACGAAGAAGTGCGCGCTGCGCGGGAGGGCGAAGTAGCGGAGCTCCGCGTTGGCGCCCGCGTCCGCGTCCTCGGCCCGCGCCTGCCACACCTGCGACTTGAGCGCCAGCGTCTCCTCCACGCGGAGCTGCGCGGGGCCGGCGCCCACGAAGCGCGGCGCGTTGTCGTTGTCGTCCAGGACGCGCACGGTGAGCGCGGCCAGCTCCGCGGGCGCGGCGCCGCGGGGCGCGCAGCGCTTGCAGCACAGCCCGAGGCGCAGCGCGTACACGGCCCGCGCCTCGCGGTCCAGCGGCCGCCGGGTGCGCAGCCACACGCGGGCCGTGCGCGCCTCCAGCGACACCTGGAAGTGCTGGTGGCCGTCGCCCAGCAGCTGCAGGTGCCAGCGGCGCCCCTGCACCTTGGCGCACCAGGGCTCGGGCCCCAGCCGCGTCAGCGGGATGCTCAGCCCGCGCACACGCGTGCCCGCCGGGCGGTTCTCCGCGACGTGCCCGTCGAAGGCGGGGGTCCTGCGCGGCGCGGCGCGGGCGGCCGACGGGGCGCAGCGCAGCACCAGCAGCACCAGGGCAGCGGCACTCAGGGCTCCGCACAGGGCTCCGCGCCGTGCTCGACGCCCGCACATCGCGGCGGCGGCCGCGGAAACGCGCAGGGTGCGCGGCGCTCCCGCGGCGAGGGGCGGGCGGGGAGGGGCCGCGGGGCAGGGCAGGACAGGGCCGGGGGGGCAGCCGGGGCCGCGCCCGCCCCCAGCCCGCCCATAGCGCCCCCGCGGAGGGTGTCCCCGCCGTGGGGTGTCCCCGCCGTGGGGTGCGCTGCCCCGGTTATCCTGATGATGGAATAATCTCGCCCCCTCCGGCCCCCCCACCTTCTCCAGGAGTCGAGTTTGCCGTCCGCTCATCCCGGGTGATGTCCTGCAGTCCCCCAGGCGTGTCAAACAGGCTCTCGCAGCGCTCGGGTGTCTGCTGGAAACATTTTGTTGTTGATTTCTGGATAGCTACCTACTCTAAAATGCCAGTTCTGCTCTGGGCTTGTACCTGAGCAGTGTCACTGGCCTCTAGTCATATCTTTGGTCACAATTAATCAGCTGCCTAATGCATCCCGATTTACAAAGGTAAAAAAGATTCTAGGTGAGATGTAGCTAAGATGAAGAGTATTTCTGGTGATAAACAGCAAAAAATATAATCCAACATTTATGTTGGATTTTTGGTGTAAGTAAAATTAAAAAACAATAAAGCTAAATTTTGCTATTAATCAACTACATAAATCAGGTATGTTGCAGAAAAAGTTACTATACAGTTTCTCTTCAAAACAACTGCGCTTTCAAGAATAAAGTCAAACACAATATAAAATGGGAATTAACTGTGTTTGAGTAGTACATGAATCATTTAAGAATCATGCTGATATTAAAGAAAACTTTAAAAAAATAGTTTGTATTCATCACATTACTCAAATTTCATGAGACTGAATAGTATTTACTTTTCTTATAAACCAGACGGGATCTTCCTTATATGTCCCACCCAAGGTTGTGCCAAAGTTCATAAACACAATATTGTACCTTTCTGTCAGCCTTTTAGAGAATCTGGTGACCTTTTGGGGAACTGGCCGTCCAGAGTCCGGTAGGAAGATCCAATGAAAAATCCAGTGCTCCACTATTACTAATGGGGAGTGACCTTCTCCATTTCACCCTGCAAGTAATTCAGGAGACACAAAGCATTCAGCCTCACACGTTAATATATTCTCTTCTTCTCTGCTTCATATTGAAGTCTGTGTATAAAAGCACCCTCCTATATGGGATGTTATCTTCAGTGCTTTTGTGGGGGCTTTTTTTTTGGTCTTAAAACAGAACATTTCTGACTTCTATGGATTATATAAAGAACAATGGGCAACAAAGATTGGAATGGGATGGGAAGAACCCATAACTTGGTCACAAAGATTTACAAGGCTCCAAGACAAAAGGAGCTTTCCCAACAGTTTTCTAACTAGGAGGATACTGTGAAGAATTTATAGCTAGTATTTGATCAAAATTTGATCAAACTATTTTGTGAGATCATTGTAATGAGTTCTGTTTTCTACATCCACAAGGATTTCTTTCTTTAAAAACCTGTGAAAATATACCAGGAACAGAACTACCGTTTGAAAGGTCTTTCACTTCTGCATCAAAAATTCTACAGATAATTAATTTAGACACAAATGTGGTTCTAACAGACTTTACAGATGAGCCTCATAATTTCAGATGCAGAATTCAACCTACATTATTTTAAACATGTAGACAGAAAAATGGAAGATTTCATGAGGCTTTTTTAGGAAAAAAAAAAGAGATTTTATACCATTGTTTGTTAAAAAAAATAAAGAGATGTTGATTTTTATACTTGACTGCCCTGTGGTAATTGTGGACAAATACTTTAGACTCTCTAATCCTATTATCAACTCTGCAAATTAGTGGGAATCTAAATTGGTCCCCTGGATATTGTACAGTCAGACTCTTTCTGACTTCAGCCCATCTCCAGAAATCCTGCCCACATGGCTTTCCAGTACAAGCTCCTCAGTGCTCTACTTCACAGGTTTATTGAGGTCTAGAGAGCATAGCAAACTTTATACATCATTTGCTTCTTTTTCCTGTCTGTGGAACAGCTCCCTGAGGTTCCATCAGGGTTCTCTGAAGGTTCCAGACCATCCTCCCACTTACAGCAACTCCCTCTATTTCTGTTAGCTCTAACTTTGGGTTTGACAAAATGCACCACTTCTTGCACTAAGGCAAGAATTCTTTTCTTTCTCCTGACTTGAATTACTTGTGTGCACCTTTTATTACAGTACCTTCAGGTTTCCCTCTTTTTCCTCTGTAAAAGATGGGACTGACAACCCTCAGGGTCTTGTGCCCAGGCTGCACAGATCTCTGCAAGCCTGGAGTGCAGCTGAGCATCATTTCCAGAGATCTCCCATGACCACAGGGATCTCCCAGTCACACACAGCATCAAGTACAACCAACCTGCTGCTTACTGAGGTTCACCTGTGTGAGCAGGTGATGGCAAGGCCAAGACAAACTCTGCCAATGCTGATGAATTCCTGTTTGGAAATTACTGAGTTACAGTCTTAGTAACTCACTGACTCATATATTAAACATAATTTTTTTAAGAAACATCATGACAAGATTTTGATGCAGAATTTGCCACTTACAAATTAGAATACTTTTAAAATATGAACAAGAAATATTCTGAGGAAAATCTTGCGTTAACCATATGGAACTGCACTGTCAGTATTGAGGCAGGAGAGACCCTTCCTGCTTTACATATACCTTGTAGCAGAAGGGCAGGATGGCTTAGGGAAAAGTGGGACAATCAACTTTGCTTTTGATCAAAAGGCAAATATGCCTGAAGCAGTGAGTGCTCTTGACTGCCACATAGTCAATGGCTGGCTTTCCAGAAGAAGAAAAGGGCTGGAAGTCCCCTAGGATCTTTTACTATAAATAACTATAAATATATAACAATAACAGAATTAATCAACCCCTTTGGAGCAAGCTGGTGTTTATGTCATCTGGTGCACCTGACAGACATTACTGTCAAGAACTAGTTTCGACTTTCAGAAAGGGCTCTACTCTGCTGCATCTCTAGGCAAGGGAGCTCTTCCCACACTATTTCCTCCCCACTCATGATTCTACAAGTGTCTTGGCTCCCAGCTCTGCAGGATCCAGCCCAGAGCGACACAACAGCCCCTGTGTGACTTCAGATGGTTTGTACGTTGTCACTTTTTATAACAACATTTATAGCTCCATTTCCTCAAATGCAAGTACAAGTGAGAATCCTTTCCTGTATAATTTTGCAAATTAAACCTAAATTATTCAGAAGTACAGCTGCTGTTGTCTAATCCTTGCTAGTTCTTTATACAGCTTTCTCTCTATAAGTCACAATTTTTTCTTGGAATCCAGCACTCAAATGAGTGAAAGAAATACATTCTGTCATGCTAAAAGCAGAATCCTTCCTCCAAAAGGGAAAAACTAATGACGTTTTTAATATCTTTCTGTATTTTATAACAATTACTTTCCAGTTTATTTCAGCCAGCTGGAAGACCCTTTCTGCTGTTAAGTGTAGTGTGCTATATACAAGTCCAAGGAGGTGTAGAGCAAATGTTTAAATTACAATAATGTACCTAAGAGGACATACTTATGCAGCCAGAAACACCTCCTACATGACTTACAATTAAATTAAATGAGTATAAATACATATCAAACAGGGTAACCTGAGGTGTATTGAAATCAGACAACACAGCCATGATAAATTGTCACTGAATAACACTCGAATGGTGTTCTCTTTTCTCCCTAGTTGGTGCCTTACTGCTTACCAATTTAGATGCACTATTAATAATGTCAGTAAACAGTTAGAAAATCTTTCCAGACAAGCTTTTCTTAAACATCCTGAGTTTTCACATGATAAAGTTCTTCTGTTACTCAGAATTTTGATGTATGTGACTGATACAGAAAGAGTAATTTACCTTTTTTTAAAAAAAGACCTTTTCATGATTTTATCTAGCTCTCTAAACATTCATTTTTCTCAAAACTATGCTCCATCCCTATAACTGCCTTAATAAAATGTCTCTGTGAGAAGCAGATTGCTCTTTTCACATTGAATACCTAAAACACAACAAATGCATGTGCCTGATACTAAATCTTAGAGAACTTCCCTGAGAGTAGATTTCAATTATTTGTATACATGCAGGAAACAGAAAGAATCCATTCATTCTTGCTTGTCTTTCCTATTTACAAGCATGATTCTCCAAAACTTCAATATCTTTTGTTCTGGGCATCACATTTCTCTGCCTTTCAGAATCCCAAACTATTTTCACCTCAGCAGAACTCATCAGAATAACAATTTATAGTGTCACAATTTGCAGATTTGGGAAAGAAAAAAAAAAAAGCAAAAAAAAAAGCGTATAATTCCATCCATTCCAGCAAAAGCCAAGCAGGATTCTGGTGAGCTGCTCAGCATCCAGCCTAAAGGGCTGCTGAGAAACCAGCTCTTCCAGAATCCACAGTTCTGGGAAGCACACCACTGGACTGCAGCCCTATGGCTTGGGATGTGAGGGCTTCCAGGGTCTGGAGCAGAGAACTGCTGCAAAATCAGGGAGCCCACATCTGCCAAGGTCAGGAGCTCTGAAAGCCACAGATGGACTGACCTAGATCCAGTTAACACTCTTCCATAGAGACTTCCTGGATTTGAGAGGGGTTTGCTCCTAGGTGGAAGGAACCAAATTTTTAAATCTCACACATCAGCAACTTAACAGAAAGGTACTTACAACAGCCTCACATAGACCATCCTTTGAAGATCAAATTTGTTTAAATAACTACAAACAGTGTGACAGTACCACACACTGGTGGCTGTGCTCCTTTGAGGTGTCTTATACTGTACATCTCAATTAGCATGTGTCAGTCAGAGGAGCAGTTATTATAAGAAATATTCTGGTTTAATCAGTACTAAATATACTACCTACAGGGGCAGAAACAACCTTTAAAGTTTTAAAGTAATTAGCTCATCTTCGTCTTTGAAAATTAAAGAATGTCTTAAGTGATACAAATATTTTAATTTATCTGACTTACACTTCAAGCTCTGACATGTTAAAAATACTCAAGCTTATTAATGATGTAAATAGAGAAATCAAAGCTTATGGTTGCAATTAGGGCATATAGAAAACCTATACAAGGGGATGCATGGAAAATCTTATTGTTTGGACAGCCCAAGGATTGACTCCTCCATGAAGGATTCATCTTCTTTCATCTTTATTCATCTCTTCTTCTTTCTTCATGTTGTATGAAGGTGTGGTGAGCCAAGCTGAAGGCAGTCAGTTCTACCTCTTATTTAATTCTCTTGTAAACAACTCCAGGTAAAGGACTGCTCAGGCAGCAGATCACCTGCTTTCCTCATAATACAGTCACAATATTCAGTTTTGTCCTGCTCTACTCCCCTCCTCTAGACCAGCTCCTGGCTCTCATGGCTCTGGAACTGAAGCTAAAGCCCTGCAGGGTCAGCTCAGACCTTCTCACCACACCTTGACCTAAGCAACAGCAAATGACAAAAGTGAAAACTGAGCAAGCACTGCTTTTCATGCCAGTCTTACCTGTCCTTTCCCAGCTCTACTCTTTTGATCACCTTCCTTTCCAGCATTCTGTGAAGCCTGGCCTGCCTTGATTCCTCTGGCTCTCTTTTCATCTCTGTGAAACAGCAGCCTAAGGGGGAAACACACAGTGGGTTAAAGGGGGAAACTTCAGTATTTTCAGTGTGCATCCTCTATTCTATGGGGTCTTAAATAAATAGTTAGAACCAACAGTTTTTCATACCATTTAAAGTAGATTCTTTTCCATAGACTACAGCAAAATTAAATAGTTGGAATGCAATAAACACTTCTTTTAAAGGTGAAAAAAAATTCTGTACTTTGATATCATGGCATACAAATCTTTGCAAACCCATAACCCAGCTTATTTTGAAGGCACTGCGATGTTTGCCAATTTTTTCAAAAGGCCAGAAACAGTTTTCATGTACTTACATTTTACTAAAATTTTAATTTAGGCCAGAGATGACTAAGCAAGGATTTCATCAAGATTTCCAGTGTGCCTTCCAATCAGAAGTACTAAACATAGAGTTTGCAGTGTTGTCACAACTGTAGGTATTTATATTATTTCTTTACAATTGCTTGAGGAAGGAGGTGTTTCGTTCATTAGCTTATTCATGCATTGCCGTTCTTCAGTCATGGCTGTAAAATGGTGCCATTCCAATGAGGTCAGTGTGAGCATTGCTGGAAGAGACACACCATTTATAGTGATTAAAACCTTGCGGAGAAAAGCAGAAGCATTTCTTGAGCCCTCTAGTGTCTGAAATGGAGTCTCAAAGGGCTTAAGAAGGATCCTACTTGTGGAAATTGATATCCTTGAGATTTTCACAGATCTCAAATAGCACTTTTCCTGTCACTCTACTGAATTACTAATGTACATATAGCGCACTATTCCTTGCAAGTCACTGATACTGAGCACCTTTCACAGCTGACAGTCTTGAAGAATACAGAATATTAGTTTTGAAAAAATGGGGGGAAAAGACTTTTTAAAGTATCTCTTTTCTGTTTACCATTTTTCATCACTATAAATGACACACAGAATTCTGTGGAATATAAAATGTGTCTAAAACTTTCAGGAATCCACCATTTCTGCATCACAATTAAAGGTCCCGAATGTTACAAAGCAACTCAACTGATGCTGCAAAACCAGTGTCTGTCCTTTCATGCTTTCACTGTAAGAGCTGCCTGGTTTGCAGAGGAAATACCTCCAAGCTGAAAAAGAAACTAGCCAAAAATGATATACAACCTCAAGCACTGTGCTACATAACACCAGATTTCTGTAATGAACCAAACTCTCCCTTTTTGCATCCAGAACCTCTCATTGTAATTGACAATAACTACACCATCACCTTCCCAAAACACAAAAACTCATCAACTGCCAGCTCACTGCTAATAAACTCATTCAAAACAACTTATTAAGACATAACCTTTAAGTGTGTGAGCAAACAATGTGCAATCAAAGCTGCAACACAAATATCTATAAAGCGAGATGAAGTATTAGGATTACTGCAGCTTTCTCTGAGCGAAGCCAAGCATATGGTGGTATAATGGAGCATGAATTTACAGCAGCAGAGATGTACGATATAGATTAAAGCTTCATCTGTGAGAACATACTGCACGGGCGGAAAAAAAAAAAAAGAGAAAAAAACCTTGCCATGTTTTTTATTTTCTGGTTTATGGCACGATGAGCACCAGCCACTCTTCTGTAGAACGAGGGCTCCCTCTGCTGCCAGCAGGGAAGGGAAAAGGAACCAAACTCAAACCCTGCCTCCAAAGCCACTAAAAACGGGCTCACGAAATAGCCCCGATCTTCAATTTATCAAGGACTAAACAGACTGTGTGGAGGGATGCAAGGTTTTCAGGTGGGATGGACAGGCTCCGAGGATCCAAAGAAAATCAGTTCCACTCCACTAATTCTGCCTGTCTTCACTGCAGGAGTTGTTAATGAACACATTTTGTTACTTTTTAAAAATAGACCAGAAATACTTAGCGATTTGTTTTTATAGAAACCTCTGATTTTAGGAAGTTGTGGCTTATTCATCCTGGTAGGACAGGTTTTCATGTTCAGGTTGTTGCTTTGGTTAAATTAAAAGTACGACTAAAAGACCCACAGCCTTTAAAGAGAATGTGTGAGTAACCAACGCTGAAAGCTGAAATTTAAAGTGTCAAAGTTACCAGTCTGGAAAAGAGAGGAGTAAGAGGGGATCCCACCTATCCATCCACCCATCCACCCACCCATCCATCCATCCATCCATCCATCCATCCATCCATCCACCCACCCATCCATCCATCCATCCATCCATCCATCCATCCATCCATCCATCCATCCATGGGGCACTCGTGCACGCCCTTACACACAGAGGCATGTGAGCAACCCTGTGCTTTTTAAGGGTGGGAAAGAAGCAGCCAAGATAACTTGTTTCCATGGGGAGGTGATGATGAAGATCGACTCTTCCTCCTCTCCCAGGTGGCAGAGGGGATGGCGTACATTGAGCGCATGAACTTCATCCACCGTGACCTGAGAGCCGCCAACATCCTCGTCTCAGAGACCCTCTGCTGCAAGATCGCTGATTTTGGCCTGGCCAGGATCATTGAGAATGAATACTTGGCACAGGAAGGTGGGTGTCCTTCCCAGCACATTGCCCTTATCTCCCATCCCCTTGCCAAGATCCTGGGCTGGGATCAGGCACTGCCTGTGGTGTGGGACCTGAGCCCACATTGTTGCTGCTCTCAGCACCCAGGAAGGACACAGAGAAAGAAAGAGCAAAAAATTGGGTCCTAAGAGAGGCAGCAGCTCTTGGGGACAATGAAGAACAAAGGAGGCTTGCAGAGGGAAATGGGGAAAGTCTCTCAGCACTGTTTGGGGGGAGTTCTGCTGCATCTTGGATTGGTTTCCTGGAGAAATGTGACCTCTGCTAATGAAACCTTCTGCCTGTGCCCATGTGCTCAGTGAGTCGGTCCAAAGGGAAGGAAACAGCAGAAGAACTTGGTCATTGCCCTCCAGAGGGGAGCTGGAGCCACAAATCTGGACACAGTGGCATTTCCCAGCTGTCCCAGACAAACCAAACCCAGACCAGATCAGGCCCCCTCCATAACAAAGGGACAGCTTAGAAAACACAGAATTACAGAATCGTTAGAGTTGGAAAAGACCTCTAAGGTCAATGAGCTCTGAGATTAAATTATTCATATTGCAAAGGGATTTTATAGAGCATCAGGGAAACAAGCAGGAGTGATTGAAATAAAAGAATTAAACATGGCACAAGTGGCACTTAGCAGAAGGTTTTCAATTTTTGATAATATGTCCTTCATTACAGTTGGGATGAAGTGAAAATTCCCCATAACAGTATTCTGGGGAAAGAAAACTGAATAGATTAATTTTTTTTTTTTTTTGTGAGATAGGAAACTTTTCCTTCAATTTCCTGTCCCAAAACACTTTATGATACAAACCATACCCATTTCAACAAGCAAAACTATTTCAAAATACTAAAAGCTCCCAAACATAATTTGCAAAATGTCAGGAAGAGGAACTGTGACTTTGCTGCAAATTTTTAAGGCAGTTTTTATCCTAGAGAGAACCTTTGATGAAATCAGTATAATTCTGTTAATCCCCAAAGGAGGTACTTTTCCAGTGGAAAACAGCTCCTATCAGCATTTTTCCAGCTAATTTTACCCTGAAATAGCAGCTGCCCCTCTGTCTGCTTTGAACAATTTTCACTTCATAGATTGCATTTCCGAGCCTCATCAGTCAACCAGAGTGTGAAGTGCAACAGCCAAGGCACTTCTTTCACACCCTGCAGTTGGATTTTCAGTCCTGAGAGGACGTGCATAAATAAAAATGTGGTTTCCTCTACAGTCTTCACACGATCAGTTCCCACTTATCAGGATGGTTTGGGTTGGTCTTCTGTTTTTTTTTGGTCTTAGCTAAATTGAAATAGCAATCTCATGGTCACTGCTGTCCACAGTGGGCTAAACAAGAACCTGGGGGACAAAACAGAGCGGGAGTTATTTTGGTTTTAATATATATATATATACAGCTTTAAGAACTGGAGAATTTATGTTTGTTGTATTGTTTATGCACTTTTGCTAAAACCAGCTCCCTTCCAGTGGGTGACCTCATAAAATCATAGAATACCAGGTTGAAAGGGGAGCTCAGGGATCGTCTGATCCAACTTTTCTTGACAAAAGGCAGAGAAAATCTGTACAGAATAAAATCCTACTGTTGTCCTCTGATAAAGCCACCAGAGACATTGTTTGTGAGTCCCCCATCCAGCTCTGGGCTCCCCAACATTAGAAGAACAGGGAGCTGTTGGAGCAGGTCCAGAGGAGGCCAATGGAGACAACCAAAGGGCTGGAGCACCTCCCTGGTGAAGAATCACAGGATCCTATCCAACAGCCCAAAGTAACCAGGGATCAGTTCTGGGGAACGTCTTGCTGTGCCTGTGGCAGATGAGGGAGATGCTCTAACTCCAGGGGCTATTTCCCTTTGTTTCCTCCGGACAGGTGCCAAATTCCCAATCAAATGGACAGCGCCAGAGGCCATTAACTATGGAGTTTTCACCATCAAATCTGACGTGTGGTCCTTTGGGATCCTCCTGACAGAGATCATAACCTACGGCAGGACCCCTTATCCAGGTACAGTGCACTGGGAATACAGGAGGAGTGTCCATGGACTACCAAGCATCTAGTGCTGTTCTGGGCTTGGAGGCACTTACTGGAGTGCACCCAGAGACACCCAGCTATCTCTTAGAATCACAGGATTGTTTAAGTTGTAAAAGAACTCTAAATTGAGTCCAGATATTAACCTAGCATTGCCCAGTCCACCACTAACCCATGTCCCCAGGTGCCACATCCTCACATCTTTTAAATCCCTCCAGAGGTGATGATTCAGCCACTTCCCTGTGACAGGGCTGAACAACCCTTTCAGGGAAGAAATTCTTCCTAATATCCTAATTTATACCTCTGCTGGTGCAACTGGACACTGTTTCACCTTGTCCTGTTGCTTATTACATGTGAGAAAAGATCAACCTTCCCTTGTCTTCCCCCTTTTGTCAGGGAGTTGAAGAGAGTGAGAAGGTTTCCCCTGAGCCTCCTTTTCTCCAGGCTGAGCCCCCCCAGCTCCCTCAGCTGCTCCTGCTGCTCCAGCCCCTTCCCCAG
>JAWWEE010000018.1:4663252-4711495 GCA_035221455.1 Xenops minutus | reverse complement strand
CACCTGGATCTGTCCCTGTGTGGGGACAGACACACCTGGATCCATCCCGTGTGGGACAGACACACCTGGATCCATCCCTGTGGGACAGACACACCTGGATCCATCCCTGTGGGACAGACACACCTGGATCTGTCCCTGTGTGGGGACAGACACACCTGGATCCATCCCTGTGGGGACAGACACACCTGGCCGTGTCCCCGGGTCCCCCCCCCCACACGAGCACGGAGCATCGGCGCTCGATTGGTCGGGCCCGCGGCGGGCGCGGCGCTCGGCCGTGGATTGGGCGGGCCTGGCGCGGCGGCCGCAGCAATGGCGGACGAGGAGCTGGAGGCGCTGAGGGCGCGGCGGATGGGGGAGATCAGAGCGGAGCATGGGGTGAGGATAATATGGGAATAATGGGGGAATAATGGGGGAATGGGGGAGATCAGAGCGGAGCATGGGGTAAGGGATAGGGGGAATAATGGGGTAATGGAGATCAGAGCGGAGCATGGGGTGAGGATGGGGGAGATCAGAGCTGAGGTGAATGTGCTGTATTTTAGTTCATAGCCATCTCTTCTCCCCCTGTCGCTGGGCACCACTGAACAGAGCCTGGGCACCATCCTCTGACACCCCTTGGGGATATTTGCATTTATATGAGGTGTCAGTTTTATTGTCCCTGGGAAGGCTGTCCCATACCTCTGACCAGCCCCGTTCCTTTCTGTAGTTTCCCATCCTGCTTTCACACTTTTAAACGTTTCAATGTAAAATTCAAGGTGCAGATTCCACATAGAATTCAGGTTTTTTCTCCTTTTTTGTTACTTGCTTCTGAATAAGTCATCACCAATAGTGACTTGGAAGTTATTTTTCATATGTATTAGTGTTTAATGCAGGACAAACTCTTGAAGAGCCCCCTCAGTAGCTTCTTGTTGGCTTCAGGAGTTAGACTTGATGATCCTTGTGGGTCCCTTCCAGCTCAGAATATTCTGAGTCTGTGATCTCAGCTGCCTTGCTGGGATTGTGTTTTCTTGTTTTAATTTCCTTCCATGGCCTCCTAATGCTTTGCCAGCTTTCTGGGCTGTGGGGAAGCTGATTACCCTAGACCTGAGGGGAAGGCAGTGTGTGGATAGATCCAGGAGCAGCACTCACCCCACTGTGGGCATTCCTGCGTTGTGAGGAAAGCAGAATTTAGCATTTCTATTTGCTGGGGCAGCAGATTCCCATTTCCAGGATGCCATCCACGGCTGGGCAGGTTCAGCAGGCAGGTTTAGCTTCCATATTTAAATTTACTGGCCTGTGTGAAATGTTCCTGCATTGTGGTATTTACTCCAGTCTCTTTCTTTAGGAGCCTCCCAGTGACCCATCGCAACAGGAAGCAAAACAGAGGTATAAATGAGACCACTGAATTTTCATTTTGCATCTGCTAATAATTTTTAACCATTTACTTTGGAGTATTTAGGTTCTTTGGAAAACTCCCTTCTATTTGTTTTGTTGTTGGAAAAAACCATGAAGAAAGAAGTTGAAATGTCAAAAATTTAATCCAAGTATAGCTAAAATCTGACTGATGCAAGTGTGGTTCCGAGGCCATGACTATATTGGATGATCCACAGCAGAGCTGCTGGGGTGGGAGGGTGTGATTTTTCTGGGATTTCTATTGCAGTGAAAAGTACAAAACACAATGATTTGTGTCAGAGCTGAGCGTGGGAACAGTGTTTAGTGTTTGTGCCCAGGGGAACACTGAAAACAAGTGTTTGAAGAGCTGACTTTGCACACAGTCCAAGTTTGTGTTAACTGAAATGCGTAAACTAAAATTGCAGGTTTGCATTTTAGTCAAATATTATAAATACATGAAGACTTAGTGAAAAATTCTAGATACATAATGAGGTTTGGGTTTGTCTTGAAATTGCTTGGACTGTTCCTGGTGCCATACAGTGCTTTGGGGTGAACCCCACATGGAACTGAGCGCAGGATCCAAAGTGGGGAGCACAGATCCTGTCTCTAAATAGTACTCACAATCAGTAAGAAGATGTAAGTATTAAACTCCATTTTGATTTCCTGGAAGATGTTGCCAGCTGTGTAACTTTGACATAGACAGAGCTGCCCATGACAGGAAATGCTGTAAAAGAAATCTTGTAAATCTAAGGTTTGAAATGACCTCAAGAAATCATTTCCATGAATCAAAATGCTTCTGTAGTTTGCTGTTTTGTGCATTTTATTTTAGGTATTTGAAATCCCACTTTTAATGTGCGGTTCATCTTGCCTTACAGGGAAGCAGAGATAAGAAATACTATTTTAGCTCAAGTTCTTGATCAAGCAGCTCGTGCAAGATGTGAGTATCCAAGCAACTTTCTAATAAAAATTTCTCATGTAGTGGCCTCCAGTGCTGCTCAAATCCAGCAAATCTGTGCTTGTCTAGAGGCCAGACTAGGAAAACAAACTTGCAGCTTTTCAGTTAGCAGTATCAGTGGTTGGAGGGGCTGACATCTGAATGATTTTAATTTTCTTTTTTCTAACTAATAATAGGAATTGTAGGGAAAGTCAAAATTGGTTAATGGGGAACAAATATTTAAAAGTAAGAAATATAACTGTTTTGTATCTGGCATAAGTGAAAATGCTTTTTCCAATTTATTTCACAACCCTGGCATGAAGAAGATGATTTCATAGGGACATTTGTCAATTTTAGTTACTGGTGAAGGTACCAGAGAATGTTTTAAACCCAACTGAACAAAGAATGTTTTTGTTGCAGTGAGCAATTTAGCACTTGTGAAACCAGACAAAGCAAAGGCAGTAGAGAATTATCTTATACAGATGGCAAGATTTGGACAGCTAGCTGGAAAGGTGAGTATCTTTTCCTCATTCTTGCTCACATATGTTCATTTTCAAACCTAGTTGACTCTAAAAATAAAAAAGAATGTTTCTAATAGCTGTCAATTAAATAACTGAAAAGGCAGTTGAGAGCTTTTAAATGCTATTACATAATTCCATCCAAACCCTTTTATAAGAAAGGACATTGTGATTCAGTCATTTGATGCTAAGCATTTCTCAGATGTGTTTATACAGCTGTTCTTCCACTCTCCTAGGTATCAGAACAAGGTTTGATAGAAATACTTGAAAAAGTGAGTCAGCAAACAGAAAAGAAAACAACAGTGAAGGTAAGCTTTCTTTCCTAAATATAATATTGATGTGAAATGCAGCAGAAAAACAGCACCTATTGGAGCAGTTTTGTTCAGGGTAGAACTTGTGTTTGTTTCCACCTGTGCCCCTGCAGCGGTGAGTGCTGGCATTAAACCAGTGCAGAGCAGCAGGGACAGCAGCAGCTGGTGTGGGACACGGACTGCCCAGCCCTGTCCTGTCCCAGGGGCAGCTCAGGGATGGGCTGGGTTCTGCCCCGGGCAGTGCATTCACTGCCAACGGCTGGTGCCAGCCTGGAGTCACTGTCACCCTCCTGTTTTCACCTTCTCTCTTTCATTGTAGTTCAACAGAAGGAGAGTACTGGATTCTGATGAAGAGGATGATTATTAATACTACTGTAAGGCTGCCAAACAAAAGCCTGGAGAAAGGCACCATGCTGTTCGCAGGCAGAATGCAAGATCTGAACATGTTTACGCTTCTTTACTTTTTTCTTTTTTTTAATTATTATAAAAGGCCAACAAATTAACTTGTAAAATAAATTTGAGAAAGGGGATTTTATAACTTAAATTTTTTCTAGTATAGGAGGCCTGAGCAGTGTGAGGTTCCCCACAGCTTCATTAGCATGAATGTTTTGTTGCCCCTTACTCAGTGTGTAAGCTCTGCTTTCAGCCACTGCACACACTTAACTTGCTGCTGTTGGAGATACCAAACACAGGAGGAGCCACATGAGAAGTGGGAACAGCCACTCTCTCCAGCAGTTTAAAATCTTGTCTCCAGGCTCCAAGTCACAGTAGTGTCACAAAGGAGATTCTCTGAGCCCTGTTCGCTGGCTCTCAAGTCCTTACTGGAAATATAAAGTGAAGGTATCAGATACTGTTTGAATCAGGGGACTCCGTATCAGTCTGTGTAAAGAAACTGTAACAGCAGAGAGTTGAACTGTTGCCCTGTGAAGTTACTGGGCTATCTCAAAAAAAGCAAGTTAACTGTGTAATACAGCACTGGTCAGACACTTGGTATGTTCTTAAAACTACCTCCATTTTTATCAAATGGCTGGAGTGCTTCTTACCTGGAAAAAAAAAAAAAAAAGACCATTTTTCCAAACTTTCTGCAACTCCTGCATGCATAAATAAAACTGAACTTGTGCTACACCTTTATTCAAAACTGTGGTTATGGAAGTCAGTAGGATAAATACTGTAATGTGCTGTTAGACACTCTACCACCACAAACCCCTTATCTGACTCAAGTTGACAGGATCATGTATGATTCCACCTGCAGTGTTTTTTCAAACAGAATAAAATTGTTTCAAGTGAGCATTAGTGGGTGTTTTTCATCTTGGGTCTTCTGGCTTGTAAGATCCATCCTTTTTTTTTTTTTTTACATGCAGAGCTAGAAAAGATTATATGAAAATTTTCAATTTCATTAACAATTATACTTTGTACACCTCTGTGCCTTAAATCCAAAATCACAGAACCTGATCTGTAAATGTAGGAGGGAAGAAAGTCATACTGAAGAATACATTCCAGGCAATCCTTTAAATTACAGTGGGACACAGGGTGAAGTCTTCAAATGCCTACAAAAATCAAGCAAGGAAATCTGCACAAGAGATTCAAGGTTTGGACAAAAGCACTCAAAACCCCCAGCATTTTCAAGAGTTATTTTACTAGTTTTTGCTCTCCATCATTTGGCACAAATCCAAGGCACATCAGAAAATCAGATGAACTCATAAATTATTAGAAAAATAAACACATTACTCTCAAATCCAAATGTCATTTGACATTTTAACTCTTAGGTTAAAAAGTTATTTGAGAAACCCACCAGTCTGTCTTCCAGCTTTGTACTTTGCCAGGCAGTTTACTAATACCACAGTTAAGAGAAATAAAATTATCCATACAGTTTATGAAATAAAATGCAAGCTGGATGTGATGAGCCAAGAATAAAAAATACTGCACTGCCAAACTTGGCTTGTGCTATTTACACATAACTGAACAGTAGGAAATGAAGTTCAAATCTAAGCAGCCACCCCAAGCTCCCAGTGAACTTTCAATTCTTCATTGACCGCCCCTGGGAGTGGGGTGGGATTTGGCCTATTCCAACCAAAGCTCACTGGTGTGAGAAGTACCTTTCACAATGGGAATTTCACCTTTTTAAGAGCAGTTCAGAACAGGCTCCTAAGCAGTTCTGTCTGCAGATGTGGCCCACGTTTAGAATCAAGAATATTTGTACATTTTTGCATTAATCTGCTTTAGCAGAAAGGAAACCCAAACTATTTTGTGTGTCCTTACAGGGTTCTGCATTGTTTTTTCTTAGGCTGTGAACAGCAAGTCCAGAGGTCAGCTTTGTCAGGGGCTCTCTGCTTTCTCCCAAGTATTTTGGCTCCTGTGTAAGAGCTTGATCCTGCAGCTCCAATACAGGGCAACATTGTCAAGGAATCAGCAGGGATTACATCCCTCCACATTAATAATGCAGTGCTGTGGATGTTATGGACTATTGCTTGCCCAGCTACTGAACTATACAGAAATATATACTATAATGATTTGTAACACAACAATAAAAATAGAGACATTTCAGTTATCTCTGGCAATAAATACCTTGTTATCCAATATATCTTTATATATATATATAAATATATTCTCAATGTAGTGATAAAAACTGAAAATGCAAAAATTATTCAAAGACTTTTAAAACAAAGTGGGTGGCTGAAAAATACAATACAGGGTTTCATTTGGTTTACTGTTACATAGAATTTTTTAGTAAGTGCTAAGTAGGATAGGAAAGTAACTGCGCTCTACATCCTGGTACATCCCTGTTTGTGAGATCAGTAATGATCTGGCTGTGTAGTTACCTCCAACATCAACAGAGGAGTCAGTCTTCAAAGTGCTCAAACATTCTGTCTGTGCTGCAGGGCTGTCCTGACCTCTGCTCTGAACACAGTGGCACTGACGTCTTTGCTATACAGTGAAGGGTTACCAAAATTCACACCACCAAATCCGTGCTTCCCTCTCAGTGGTTTCAAATGGAGTCATCACAGGAGTCTTGTGACTGTGAAACATCTGGAATTGTGGGGCTGGATGAGCCACTGTCACCCCCATCCTCTGCTGGAAGGGGCACGTTAACCGTGTGTCTTCGGTGCATTAACCTGCTCCTGTGAGGAGCCTCTGAGGTGTCCCCATGTCCCACAGAGCCACCACTGCAGCCCGTGTCTGTAACCTCAGCTGAGCTCTGATCCAGCGTTCCCACAGACTTCAGCTTGGTCTTATCAAAGCTTTTAATGGCCATCTGTGAGGAGAGAAGGGGACATTAAGAGCATCATCTGCTTTCTTCATTACGAAGAAGTGAATATGGTGCTTCTTGAATGTAATTAGCACACTATTTTATTATATTCTTTATACTGAGAGCAGAGTCAAGGATTAAAAATGGGGAGGAGAGTAATTATATTTGGGCTATATATGAGAAAATAAGAAGAAGCCACTGCAGTACCAGAACTGAAAACATAGCAGGCATTCCAAACTGCACTCTCCCAACATCATCCTAAGGCTTCTAAACACCTTTTGTAATCCAAGTCTCAGGGTACTTGAAATTAACAGCCATTTCTTTTACTATTAAGAAACATGGAAGTAGTAATGCAGACAGGCTCGACCAGGCACTGCTGAAGGCAAAATCTCCCTGCTTCCAGATGTTACCTGTGAGGGAAGAGACACCCATCCTTCCCCCTACACCCTTAATGCCTCTCTTTGGTCATTCCACTATTCATATCTTCCATTTCCACACCTGCTCCTGATTTTTCCTTTACAGAGTGGGTAGCTCTCCTTGATTACTGACCACTCTGCAAATGTTACAATAACAAAGAGAATACAAGCATTCTAATGAGAGATTTTAAGGTAAGAACTAAAGGAGAAATTAACTACCATAGGCTTTTAGTGAAATATTGGCAACAACCTTGAAAAAGCTTCAGACAGAGATTACACACATTTAAACCCATTGAAAATTTCGAGCTGTATGACTTGTGAGTTCATTGCACAGCCACAGCTGTATGAATTCACCACAGCACATGGCTGAAGTCAGTTTTTTGACACCTGTGTACTGATATGACACACTGCATTCAGTGAGCCACAGTTATAAAATCTAAATTTAATTCAGTAGTGGAATATTATCATTGATACAAGAATTAATAAAATATTATAGCTTTATAGCATTAATTTGGTGTTCTCAAGGCTCTTTGCAAATGGTCAGTCTCCTAAGGGCTCTATGAAATGAAACAGCATCCCATTTTCTAGATGGACATGAGTCTGCATTTCCAAGGCTGTGTCAATCTAATGATGGGCAGCTGCTACACTAACCTGGTCAAACCTGTTTAATTTTGGACAGGTTGGTTTTTCTCTTTATTTAGTGTGCTGACATGGCTCAGCAGAAGGTGCAACCACAGTTGAAGCCTGTGTAAGGAGGAAGAGGGAGCACATGCTCTGGGTGGAGGGCAGCATCCAGCAGTCACACTGGTGTGGGGACCCACCACACCCCCAAGAGAGAGGGATCTATCACATTTATTTGTGTCACAGCTGGCAATGCAACATGCAGTTTGCTGTCATCCTTGCAAACAGTCTCCTTATACAAGCAGACTTAGGAAAGGCCTTATTTTAATCTACTGAAAAAAATGTGTCTTTTGCCAAAGCATCGGCTACAGCTCCTACAAGCTGCAGATTTTCAGTCCCAGGTTTTGCTGTAATGACACAGAAAACAAGGCAGAGAAGAAGCCTGCAATAAGAGGCTTAGGAGGCTTGAAAGCAAGAATAAGGCGTTTAAGAGGTGTTACTGTAGCACCATTGAAGTCTGAACAATGATAAAACAGGAGCAATTTGGCAGACAGGTCAAGTGATTAGATGACCACCACTAGTAAAGAAACTTTCCTCTTATAGGTACCCACAGTAATCAAAACCAAACATTTGCTATATTATACAAATAATTCAAGCAAGGATTTCCACTTACCTGGTGCAGTAATTGATAGTCAAAATTAGGGACACTTTTATCTCTTGTTATTGTTCTCCGTAAATGTTTTTCTCTAAAGATTTTAAAGAAATTAAAGAGATTAAATGTCTTTACATAAGCCTTTCATAAAAGCCTCTATCACAGAAGCTCCACGAGGTGGAACTCTCTTACCAGAGACAGGCTGCTCCCTGCCAACACCTTCCCAAAATCACAGCCTACTCCTATTGCCTGTATTTTGCTACAGAATTTAAAAAGATCCCAGGCAAAACCCAACCAATGACCGAACATTAATATAGTATTTTTTAAGCTGTCTGTCTCTGAAACACTTAAATGATGGCACACCAAGCATTAGTGCAAACCCCATTTTAAGCACATTTTAAATACATTTACAAGTGCTGCTTTACCACCCCAGTGAGCATTTTGTGCCTAAAACATCTGCCTGGGGCTGTGAACGTGCAAGCCTTGGGGGATTAACCTCCACCGTCACACCATCATGTGACCTGTAACCATGAGTGACCCACTTTGGGGCTTTATTAGCAGCTGCATTTCTTGTTCATTTATGGGAAACAACAAAACATACTCTGAGGAAGCTTCTCTGCTTACTTGTTAAATCTGTTAATTGATTGGACCAGTTGAAGTTGTCTGCTTACGGGATCATCAGCTTTCTCACAGGGCTTAGGATGCACTGGGGGTTCAAAGAACAGGCAGCTAAAATTACAGCTGAGTCACACTTAGGAGTCAAAAAACACAGTTCTGAATGAAAAGTGGGATCAAATGACATTAGATTTTAAACTTTACAGTAAAACTACAGTAGTACTAACTTGAATCAGAGTGGCAATTTGTCCTTGGAAATGTTAAAGCATTTTAATGCAGGAGGTGAACATTCTCCACCAGATTAGCACGACTGGCCAAGCTTCTGCAGAGACTGTGTAATTCTGGACTTTGAGGCCCTGAATTTTTACACACCTGAATTAATGAACACACAGATGCCAAACATATCTTCTATTGCTCTTTTAGAATTATAATATTTGAAAGCAATATCTCAATTTGAGGCATCAGCATACTGTTTGCAGTAATGTCCTGAATATAAATACAAAGTCTGCTGCACTTACAGTATTTTAGGCGTTACCTATCATAAATACACAAAATAATTGACTGTTCTTTAATTCCATGTAAATCAATTACATAAAATATTTGATGTAGTCACACATTAAGTTCTAAATCCCTTTTTATTCATACCAGTGGAAATATGACAGGTACCTTTTTTCCTTATCTTGCCAGGAGCATGCTGCTCACTCTCCTCTCCCTCTGTTGATGTGGGTACAGAGCTTAGTGCTGCTTCCAGCATCTTACTGATATTTGAGTTCTTCATATTAAGAGTTTCCATTTTTTCACCATAATTAAAGAAAAACATCAGTACAATTTAGGATTTTAGTCTGTGCAGAATGTGTCAATTAATTGCTGTCAAAATGAATGTCACACACATGAAAATATCTCATTATAAACATAAACCTGAAACTGTATCATTTTGAGTAGGGGCAAAATCAGTCTTCCCCAAGTTGCACTGTACCAGAGTGATCATTTAGTAGCCTTGACCTCTTATTTTATACTGTATTATTTATGGTTAAGCTAATTTCGGTTTAAGTGGTAATAGACATACTAAAATTGATCCAGCACAGAATTTTGTGGTCATTATGCTACATCTCAGGCTATTTAAGCACGTAAAGATAGGGACCATGCACAAAACCCTTTAAGGAGTGAAATAATTCCACACCATTTAATATCAGATAGAATGTTATTGCTATTGATAAAGGGGAAGCTCAGACTTATCTATTACAAGATAAAAGGTACCCAAAGGCTCGAAGGGCAGGTGGTGATGGGTGAAGAAAGGAAGATTGCTAGCAGTGCAACTCATTAGTGAAAGGTGTTCATTTGCCAGCATTTCTTCTGCTTTCTCCCCCATTACATAATTTTTATTTACATATGTGCTTTCACTCTTTCAAGACTCATCCTTTTTGTCTAGAGTAACTTAAGTCAGAAACACAGCAGGCTCAAACAGCGCAGGAATCATTTGTACGATAAACAGGCATCTCAGTGTTTGTATCACACAGAAGGCTGGCACGCAGTGCCCTGCCCAGCAGCTGTCTCTGCTGCCTGCCCGTGCTGTGCCCGTGGCACTGCGGGCACTGGGCTGGCTGCACTCACGGGCTCAGCACAGTCCCTGGGGCTGCAGCTCCGGTCGTTCCTCAGGTGTGCCAGGGCCCCGCTGTGCAGCAGCAGCTCCACCAGCGCCTCGTGCCGCCCCGCCACGGCCTCGTGCAGGGCTGTGTTCCCCTGGGCATTGGAGAGGTTGGCAGAGGCTCCACGCTGGACAGCAGAATGGAGGAAATCAGTTATTCAGCAGGAACTGCACATGGCACACTGCTCTGTTTGCCTTTGCAATGCAGGAACAAGGACAGGGGAGCAGAGGACTCGGAGGTCTCTGATCATATTGTTCCCTCCTCTCTCACAGCCACAGTTTCGTGGATCAGCTCCTTTCATTTTTGCATGTATCTACTATATATCTACTACTATATAGTCCAAGTTTAGGAGATATTTAAAAAAAAACCCTATGGGATAGAACCATAAGGGAGAAAACATAACACCTGCCACATAAAAGTTACATAAAAACAGCTAAGTGTACAATTGTAAGGTAATATTTATCTAATTAAAATCTGTGAAGGGAAGGCATTGAAAAGAGTGAGTTAACAAACACTCACTTTTTTCCCAAGTAGTTTTGATAAATAGATGCTTAACTGAAAATACTGATCCTGAGTACTGGGTAAGCACAGATGTCACAAAAGGAATACCATTCTGAACATTCTGTTTTCAGTGATCTTACCTGTAACAACAGGGCAGTAGTCTCATAGTGACCATTCAAGCATGCATAAATTAATGGAGTATTTCCATATATATCCTTTTTATTTTGTTTAGCATTGTAATCCAGCAGACACTTCACCACCTATGGAAAGGAGTAACAACTTTTTAATTTAAGATACCAGCTAACCATAATCATGCAGTGAAAGCCCCCCCTACTTTATTAACCATTTTTTAAAAATCTAGATGGAGAAAGAGATGGAAGAAAAAAGGGTGGAGAAAACAAGTCTCATCTCTGCCAAGGAGATGAAAACCACAAACACATATTCCTATCAGACTCGTTTTTGTATTTTAACACACACTTTGAAAAAAAAAAAAAAAGACAATCAACTGCAAGAAAAGCCAGAAAATAAACTCGAGGTATGTGAAAAACATGCACAACCAATAACTTAACAAAACATCAAAACCAAACTACCACAGCAACAGTATTGCTATTAATAAAGGGAGCTCATGCTTCTCTCCTTCACTGCTTTTTCCTTCCCTGACTTGAAGTGAGGGACAAAGTGATGTGCTACCCTCAGAATTTCACTTGGCTCATAATCTGCTTTAATGAGTTGAAAATACAGTACATATTTAATACTGTGGCTACTGAAGACACCAAGACATGCACATGTCCTTGAAAAGAAGATAGAGGGGAACGTGCAAAAGAAAGTTCAGCTCCATTTTTTAAGTGTTTGAAGTATCACAGTAGCTTTTGGCAACACTTGCACTAAACCAGTATTTCAGATCCTTTAGAAAGAAAAGGTGTCTACTGAAACAGTCTCAGCTGCAAGATCCCCTTTCCATCTGGAGATTTTTAAACACTGTAAGAAAAAGCCCAACCACCAATTTTCTCTGTTCCTGGTTTAGTGTTGTTGCTGATTCCCCAACCCCCCTTTTCCCTGGTGGCTCCCCTGTTTCTGAAGAGGCTGAGGTACCTGGCAGTGCCCCTTCTGGCAGGCCAGGTGCAGAGGGGCTGCGTGCTCTGCGTCCCTGGCACCCACGCTGGCGCCGTGTCTCAGCAGCAGCGACACGAGCTCGCAGTGCCCGTGCAGCGCTGCCATGTGCAGGGCTGTGAAACCGTCCTGGTTTGACACGTTCACCCCAAGGCCATTGGCAGAGATCCTCGAGAATTTCTGTGGAGGGAAACACACAGCAAAACCATAAAAACAACCACAGCGCTTTTCTCTCTGTTCACCAAAAAGCAGCCAAATACCTGCTAGGTTTGCACAAAGCAGGTAGGTGGATGTTACAAGAACCTCTTCTACAGAGCCTGATTTGAGGAAAAGTCAGTAAAGTAGAGCAGCTTGGTAGTGTTTCTGAACAGAACCATGTTCTTGTTCTCTCTTTTCTTCCAACATGATAAATTCATAGAGAGAAATTCCAGGTAAAGTAGTCATGATGTCAAAAAGAGACTAAAGCAGCACAACTTGAGATGGAAGTAAAAAAGTTTTTATACAATTGTTAGGATGCTCATACTGGATATTAGTCAATTTTAATGAGTTACTTTCATTTATATAGACATTTATGCATCTCAAGACAGACACTACAAACCTGTTTTACTGCTACATGAAGCTTGAGGTAATAAGGATAAAAACTAAAATTAATTTTACTCATCTGGGAGTAATACTGGCCCAGGGAACAGTCCCATGGGGAGTCAAGATAAGGAAACTACCTCCAAGACAACCTCCACAGCACTACAGAACATCTTTTACTCCTCTCCCAAACTGTGGGTTCCTGATATTTACAGTGCTGGCCATTCATTCTGTCTGCCTTACACGGGGGTTGGCATTAGTTAACACGTTCCTTCTCCTCATTCAGCAGGCAAGTAAATGCCAGAGCAGATGCCATTCCTTCCTCTGTTAGCAATAACATGAGCTTTATGGTCTCAAGCTCTGGCTTCTTTAGCACATGATCTCTGTACTGAGGGCACATGGACTCCCATTACCAGAGAACAAAGCAGTGTGAATGTGAAGCAAGTAATTGGTTTTCTATTTCTGAGAAGCTGGGATCATTCCTAATTTAAAAAAAAAAAAGAAAAGAAAAGAATGTATTGTAAAGCCTGATTCTCTTTTACAGTCCATGATAAATAAGGGGGAAGGAGGTTTTTGCAACTGACAAGAAAGTCTTCGTAATTATATTTAATCTCTGAAGAGGTTTCAGATTTAGCTTGTAGGAAAGATGACATACAATTAAAAAAAGACTTTACCAGCATTACATTAATTATGTAATAATTAATTACATTAATTATTAGCTTAGCAGGTATTCCTTAGCAAGGATTAGCAGGTATTCCTTGCTAAACTGATTATTAACAGGTAAGTAGATATGCTGTGACAATCACCAATGTAGCCTACAAAGAGAATCACAGGCTTAGAAAAAGATGTTTATTCAAAGTTGCCCACATATTCTAAAAGCAAACTATGAAGCTTTCTCACTCCATTAGATACTGAGCAAGTCTTTGAACACTGTTCCTGTATACAAAATTTTCAAGAGTTCAATTAAAAGAACAATTTTATGACTCAGATGAACTGCAAAGATCTGTGTATATTTAATTGCATTGCAGACAGAGATACAGAGTTGCTGGGCAGTAGGAATGCTACTCCCCTGGAGCTAAAACTTACATTAAAAGAATATAAATTATTCTTTTTACTGAATTAACATTCCAACCTTTTGTGCTGGCCCACATTTTGAGCACTGGCATAATGGATGGCAAAATTCTGGTTTTGATGTACTGGCTGTGTCATCCTCATCTTCCAAGTCTTCTTCCACCCATTCCAAGAGATAACGTACCTGGCATAAAAAGTAAGTCCTTCTTTACAGAGTCCAAAGGTTCAATGTCCTAATAAATCTGCATATGTAGACAAGTAAGATTTCACAAACACACACTTGTGAGTCTCTCAGGGAGACTAAACAGCCTCTTCCTGGCATCAGCTGCCCACAGGCCGAATTAAAAAATCAAATGTTACTGTTGACAAAGCAGTTCCAAAGTTCTCCAAGCAGTAGTGAAATGAATTATAAATTACTTCCTGCTGCCTAATCACAATTTCAGTGTTCATCCACTCTCAAAGTCTCCAAATCCTTTTAGCTCAGATGACTTGTGCCAGCTCATATCAATGTGAATTTTGTTTAATTTTTTACTTTAAAGAACGTGAGAAATGACAAGAAAGACCAGGGCACTTGTGTGCTTTGCTGACATCTCTCAGAGCTCCTGCAGATCTTCTGGGAAGTGCCCAGACACAGCAAGTTCCAGGATTACAGAGTGGGTGTGAAGCATGTCATCCTGTGAAGGGTTTGCCTTTTACTCCTCTTTTTATTTAGCAGCTTTTAAGAGAGCTGTGAAAGATGTATCATTGCCTTGTTGCTGTGAAGATCAGCCCTTTGGCTGCCCACTGGAGTAAAACCAAGGAATCCCTTCCTATTGGAACTGATATAGAGGCATCTTTGCTGGAGTTGTGGGGTGGGTTTGGTGTCCCAGAACTGACCAAGCCAAGAGCTCTACAGTTCCTAGTCAAAAAGAGTTGAGGGACAACAGAAATTCCTAGGGGTTCCTCCCACTCTATCTCCTCTCACACTTGTCAGCAGGTTGTGCTCCAGCACATTCATAACCTGTCCAATTAAACACATGCAGCTGGAACAGCACCTACACACCCTTACTACATGCAGTAAACATACAACAAAGAGTAGGCACTATTTAAAGCATTAGATAATCTGGCAATTCAGGAATCAAGAAGCATTTGTGGATTTAAAAACACTGTATTACTGGAATGCTTCCCAACTCAAACATAAACTGTAAATCCCACCATTTAGTTTCCAGAACTGGCACAGGAACAAGCAACTGGGAATAACACTTTCTATTTGATTTGCTGACAAAAATAAGGTTTACCTGAAAGCTCACATTTCAACCTTTTATCTTGTTTAACTAGATATCCAGTCCAATACTGTGACCTCAGTACACCTTATTAGTGCCCTGCAAGGCACCACACTCCCCACCTACAGTGGCATTTCACAGAGCAGCTTGAGCACCTCCAAGCAGATAAACTGATCTTTCCCACAGTAATTCTTTTCACAGCATGAATGTTGTTCTTCCACAATTCTTTGCATCTCCTAGAACTGACTATGTGGACATTTTTAAATGACAGGCCTCCAAAAAGGAATTATTCAATTTAAAGTAATTTCTTTAGTGCAAGAGGTCATGGAAATGTCAAAACAATGGGCCTTAAAGCACTGTAGGTAAAATAATTTGGAGATATGGAGTGAATATTCTTTCTAGAAAATGAGCTGAATTTCATCAGTTGTTGCTGAAGGAAGGTATAAACCCAAAGCATTCTTCACTCGATATTATTTACAAGTAACTTCCTCAATTTGAATGAGATAAATTAGAATTCAATAATATTCAACAGTCATGCTAAGACTCACCATTTCCAGATCTCCATCAGCAACTGCTCTCAGGAGTTTTTCCACCTATGTATGAAGAAAATTATTTATTTGCTTTGTTAGTATTGATATTAAGGACAGAGAAAATCCTTATCCTTTGCTAACCTCCTTAAGCTCATGCAGTAGGATTACTGCTAGCCCATTTCATATTTATTGATAAGGTTTTAAAGGAAAAACCTTCTTCCTTTATGAAATACAAAAGCTGTACAAGGCCTGTGGCCATCTGATGATCTCTGACTTGCTTAGTTAAACAGTACTTATCTAAATTGAGGATACGTGGCCCCCACACAAGCAAAGCCATGTAAGTTGATATATGTTATCATGCTGCTTCAGCAGCAGCTGCCCCATGCATTTCTGTAGTGAACCTAACATTAAAAATCCCTATTCAAGACAGATTTCTACCCTAATGAACACTAATACTGGTTTTGGGCTCTTGCTGAGCTACTGTGAGCTACCAGAAGCACATAGGATGGCAGGTTTTACTGTGCTGTTGAAGAAACAACAGTTCAAGCTGAAAAAATTCTTTCCAATTGTTCCCTTCACATGTGCAGATTGCTGGTTTATTCCTATGCTGAAAACCAAACGTACAAATCTAACTTGACTGCAAGCATGAAATTTGTGTTCTTCCTTAAAACCTGAAAATACATAAATATCCAAGAGTGTGCATTAGCAAAAGCTAGGTCTCCAGCTCAGAGTTGTTGCAGCATTAAACCAAGTAAATATGTGTAAGCTTAAGCCAGGTAATGCCTGAGCAGGCTGCTTGGGGCAGGTCCAGGAGCTCTGAGGGGGTAGAGAGATACATGAGGGAAGATGAGATGGAAGGTGCTCTGCAGTGCCTTGATGTCACTGCCCTTTGCCCTTGGACTGCTTGTGAAAGTAGGACAATGAGATGCACTTGTGTCCCCACTTCTCTGGTTCCCTACTCTCACATGAAGGAGTGGAGATCCAACCTGATAGGGGTGGGATAGGTGCCAGCAAGAGAGCAGAGAGAGTAGTCCATCAGTCCTACCACTGGGTAGCTCACCTGAACTCTGCAGATTGTTGAAGAGCCATTTAATAAGCTTTGTGAAAGTCTGCTTCAGCATTATAGCAAATTATTCCAGCACTGGGCTAGAATCACCCAAGATGTTGTGTGTAAACAAAGTTGTTTCAATAGTAAGAAATCTGTTTCAAGGTGAAGATGCCATGGAGTGACAGCTACAGTCACATCTCAGCCACTGTCCAAAATGACCACCTTGCTGAGTGTGACAGGGGTGTTTGCTAAGGCAAACACAGAAGAATGAGGCTGAAGTTTGGGCTTTACTGGTCTGATCTCTTTCTTCAGCCTCTTGGCTGAAGAATAGGACACAAACAGCTGAAAAATCAGGGGCTAGATTCAATTGCTTCATTTTTATCTCTTCTTAGGAAAGCTGTAAAGTTTTATTTTATTACATTATTTTATTTTAATACAGGATGAAGGTCCTTGAAGCCATGTACTTGCCACTCAAGGCAGAATCTATGATTCTTTGATTTCTCTCTTCTAACTTTGAATGTCTAAATCTAAGCCAGTCATTTCAACTCCCTCTCTGGTAAATACAGAACAGAATGCAAAAGAACACCTGACTACAACTCAAGTCAAACTAAGCATGTCTGAGATTAATTCCTCTCTGGAAGTACCAATTTCTCTCCACTGACCAAGGAGGGAAAACAGATGTCTGAAGTTAACACAACTGTCTTTCAGATGTCTGAAGGTGGGTGAGCTGAATCCCAACCTAAAATGGACTATATAGGCTAGGAAGATCTGTGCCTCCCATAAATTTCCCCTAATCATACAGGACAATTTCACTGGAGAATGTAAAGATTTTTCAGGAGTCAGTTTAGTCACATACAAGATGCCAAACAGTAATAGCCAGGGACCCACAAGCTCTGATAATTTCTTTCCAAAAATAACAACTTCCTTACAGTTCTAAAAACTGCCTCAGGACCCAGTAGTGGTACAACATCTGTTATGCAGCTTATAGATAATTTATTAAGAGTACTTAGGGCAAAATATCTGCTACATGCCTTTACCCATCTTTCCAGTTTGTTTTCTCATTCCTCCATGGAACAGAAGTACCTTCCTCTAAATGTAAAAATAGATTAAACAAATCTACTACAATTTGCCTGCATGACCAGTTTTTCAGCTGCTGAACGGAAATTGTGCAAGGACTTAGTTCTAACAGAGCACGTCCCAAGTTAAAATCCTGGCTCTTCTACTCTCTCTTTTCTAAGTCATAAACAAACCACTATGAGTGGCTCATTTAAGTGAAGAGTTTAATTCAGTATTGATAATAAAGATCTACCTGGATCCCCTCAATCCCTGGTGTAAACCTTGAATTCTGTAAAACTGACCATATCAGCTTCGCATTACTTCCAGTGACATTCCCTTCGTGGAGCTCTCTCAGGATCAGGTGTTGCCTCTTTGGTTACTAAGAATAAGAGCAGTGAGCCCATGTGAAACTTGGCAAACAGAAATCAACTAAAGCAGGATTATAGGAGAAGGTCATTAACCCCAAGGACCTAAGGTGTAAGCTGCTTGTAATCTTCTTCCCTGGTTTGAACTGCAGTCTTAGCTCTTGGCTATCATAAATTTGTTCCTTTAAGGAAAAAGAAATCCTCTATCTCCGAGGCAAGTTTATTTAGAGCCCTTGACTCTGTACGAAGAGGGAGGTACTTTCCTACGTTGAGACTCTCATAGAGCAACTCAAGTTTTTCCCCCAGAAATAACCAAGGGGGCAGTTGATACCATACACAAATAAGTGCTCAGCTACTGAGATGACAAGCCCCTGAGGTGAGCAGCAGATAATTTTCCAAACCAGACAGAAAGCTATTTCTGAAGAAACAGTTTAAAACTGTGGCACAATATCACTCTTCTAGCTTCCTTCACTTTGCTTACTGCCAAAACTTATACCTCAGTCTTACCTCTTTATAATTATTCTTTACTTCTTCTTGCCTTATATCAGTTGATGCTGATGACAGGCTTGAGACAGATGATCCTCTGCTGAAAGTTTCTGTTGAGTGCTGAGGAGACCTAAGTGGTGACTTAGAGAAGGAAAAAACAAACAGAATTCAAACAAACCAACAAAGTTACATATCAAATTAAGGTTAAGAATAGGCGAAAAAAAAAGTTTAGGAACTTGCTTTGGTTGTTACCTCAGAAGCACTTTGCCCTCTTTCAAATGTCAGATAGTTTAATTCCATCAACGACAAAATCTGCATAAAAATATTAAAGAAAATCAGTGTAACTTCACTTAAAGAGGAATCCACTGACTGAAACACAAGTTAGGCGACAACCTAATATTAGTAACAGCTTATGACTGAGCAGATTAAAGGTACCCATTTACAAGTTCATGCTCTATCCCACAGACTGTACTAATGCTATGAGAGTTAAAATGTGACCCTTCGTCCTCCAAGCAAAACACCCATTTTCACTTTAACAGTGGAACTCTGCTAGCAGGGGGGCATCTACACCTCTGTGGCTTTGCACCAGCCAGAATTCAGGCTAGAGGATAAAGAGGAATACCTTGGAATTTAATGCACATTGTAGGGAAGTCTCTTTCATCCGGTTTTGAATTTCTGGATTTGCCCCGTTTTGCAAAAGCACTTCTATGATCCCTTGATAGCCCCAGCGAGCAGCAATATGGAGAGCAGTGTCTCCCTTCTCATTGCCAATATCTAGTCTGCAGGAATGCACATCGTAGTAGACTAAAGCTTTGACACACTGGAAAGGAAAGGAAAGCTATTAATAAATTATGGTGTTGTCTCAATTCAGATAACATGTACAACCCTAAAAAGCTTTTTTTCTTTGCTGCTCATATAATTCACTGCCTAAAGAGGAAGCTTATATGGTTTAGTATCATTAAATAAAGAGTTAAATAACTCAACTAAATTTGCACTGTGAATTCATAATAAAAACTGCTATGAGCTACCAAACAAGTCCTGATTTATAAATAGTTTAGCCTCCAATTCTTTTTATTTACTTTTTAAAATATGTGAGTTGAGTGCAAATTTGCATCACAGTTTAATTCCATTCCATTAGAATGTCCATTTAGTTTGTTACCAAACAATTACTTACATCCTCATGACCGTAAGTGCAGGCTAAATGAAGTGGAGTATTTCCATTATTGTCCTGAACATCAGTACTTGCCTTATAGTGCAATAAGAGCAGCTTAAAAGAAAAACAGAAGTAGACATTTAAGAAACTAAAAAATTAATGGACAAACAATTATTGCTCTGCAGATTCCTTTAGGGTTCTAGCATGATGAAGCACTTCATGAACAACTAGCTATGCCTCCTGTTTCAGACACCACCCTCCTGCCACTGCAGTACTGTTTGTGCCCTACCCAGAGAGTCAAAAAAGAGCCACTTCTTACATATTCAGATTTGCCATTGAAAAAAGTGAATTCTCTACTGCAGCAAATACTGCAATATTTATATATTATATTTAAGAGCCTATGGAAGTGGAGGCACAGCTTAATTGCAACAATGCTAATTGAAAAATATCTGTAACAATTGCTGTAGTTACACAGTCTGCCCTAAATGCAATGTGAAGTCATTTTACTCGTTCCAGTGACTGCAATGGCTCTTCTGTCTCAGTCAAGAGCTCTCCATTTGTACTACGTATTGGACATCTGCATTAATAAAATGGATGAATTATCAGACATGCATAGCTGTCAATTGTTTGGTTATTACCAATGGCTGAAAAACTTTAGGAAAAAATAAAATATCTTGCAAACTACAATGATAAAAGATCCTCAATTCTGACAGTGTACACAGTTCTGGTAAAAGCTTCTTAGAAGAGATAAATGACAGTAACAGTAGAAGAGCTCAGTAAGAGCCAAGTATTTACTATTTAGGTTAGGTGGTGGTGCTTACTGTAACATTTTGATATCCCTTCTGACAGGCAAGGTGAAGTGGAGTAGAACCGTGGTAATCTGTAGCATTGACAATGGCTCCTTTGGCTACTAGTAAATCTACTAGTGATGTTTGCCCTTAAAAAAAAAGCAGACATTACAAGAGAGAAGTAAACTTAGCACAAGAACATCGCTAAATGTTTCCAAATTCAAACAGGAACTATAAACCAAGATACCCCAGGTTTCTGCACACTATGTTTCTATGCACTGTATATTCACTTCCCTGGTATTTGGGATTTTTGTTGCAGATAGTCAAGGTCAAAGCTCCATAAAAGAACTTCCAGCTAAAAGTAAGCTATATTTTTATCCTATGAGTAACAAAATACTTAGATTCAATACAATAAATAAATAAAATTATTTATTATAAAACACTCACTGAGAAAATAATACATTTTCTAATAAAAGATCAATGACATAATGAACATTACAATACAGATGTTACAGATCTAGCACACATAGCCAGCTGCAAGAGAGGGGAAAGATTCATTTGTCAATCCGCCAGTTCTTTAAAACAAGACTAGTTCCTGTTTTCAGAGCTGAAAAAAAGCACTACTGTGGTAACCACAACAGAAAAAGCAAACAGCAAAATAAGAAAAAAATAAGAACTTAGCCATAAGAAACTGAGCTTAAAAGAATATACAATAATTTCAGTTTGAGCCCAGATACCAGTTTCAATAGAAAAGAAGCAAAAACCAATTTAATGTAATATTTCAACTTCAATGGCAAAAAAAAATACAAATTGGAAAAGATGCTGACATGAAGCTAAGGAACAGAAGGAACAGAAAGCAGTAGTGAGGAAACCAAGAGCACTCACCACAGATAGCAGCTATATGCAGTGGTGTGTACCCCCGGTCATCCCGGGAAAAGGGAGTGATAATGGAGGGATCATTCAGTTTCCTGTGGAACACAAAGGTTTGGAAGCAGCCCAGTTACCCACGTGGCAGTGGTGAGAAGGAAAGAGAAAAATGGCCAAGGCCAACAAAAACCTGATTTTATCTTTTCACATTGTCGAGTTATTCTCTATAGATCTTTACATTTTAAGAGATGTCATTTTGCCCAAGATCTGTAAGTTTTATTCCAGAGAGGAAACACCACATTTACCAAAGGACAAAGAGCCTCCAGCACAGAACTGCTGAGGTCCAAGGTGTTCTGTGTTCTCCTGATATCTCCTCTGCTATTTCAATCCACAGAAACACACACATTCTCAAGTCCATCCTAAATGCTACCAAATTCCTCTATGACCAAAAGCAGCTTACTTCCTGAGTAAAGACAAAGGCCTTTACACAGCTTTTTATGCATTTGTGGGGATGAAGAGTGCTCACCCAGAAACCAGCTTCTCACATTTGTCACAGTAACACAGAGGGTGGCACATTTTCTGTACAGTGTCCTTATCACTGTCACCTTGGCTTAGCAATCGCTCCACTTCCTCCTGGTTACCTGAAGCAATATGCTGCAAAAATAAAACAAAATAGAGAAGAAAGAGAATGAGAAACCAGTACAAAAGGCCTCCCTTTAAGAAAAAAGAACAAGAGTAATTTACTGAAGCCCGAAATGAAAGGAACCGATTATAAAAGACATATTCAAGCATTAGAAAGCAGAAATGAACAATGTCACAGCACAAAACCCCCTAATGGGCACTCAGTATTAAAAAGAATCTGTTCTTGGCTTACTTCACTTTCTATAAAAAATTAAAACAATTCCTATTGTTCTCTTTAGACTCAATCATGAAATTGAGCTCCCTCTGTGCAAAAACATTTCTATAAAATTACTAAGTCTCTAGCCATAAGCTGTGAACATATATAATTAGAAGCTCTGCTTTGTGTCCTTGTAAAGGCAGAATTCTTTTAGAATGACAGTATGAGATTAACATATAATAGGGAGTAGTTGTCAGGTGACCACATTTAAATTATTTCAGAAAACACTTTCAATTTCAAGCACCAAAAGCTGTGAGAGACAACTAGACAGTAATATCACATCTGTGCATTAAATGGGCCAAGCAATACCAACAGCAGTAACATTTCAGCTTCATATGCTTCTATATTTCATGCAAGGTGCTGAAATCCCTAAGAATGTATTCAGTTAGCAATGTTTTGGCACAGAAATGTAGTAGATTTAAAAGACACTTTTACCATCTACTAAAACACATTTCACAGTAATTGCAGAAAGGGAGGGATAGAAACATTAAATACATAAGTACATATGTATTCTGCTATAGGAGTTACTAACCTTAAACAAACAGTCTATCGGCGTAGCAGACATCTGGGACAACAAGTTCATCCTTTGTCTTAAAAGCAGCTTGTCACACAGACTCTCAGATTCCTGAAAATTAAATATATCAATTGATTATCTCTATAATTTACAGACCTAAGTAAAGTGGAATTAACTTTTAAACACACTATTCACAACATATAAATTATCAGACACACATAAAGCCTAAATCAGTTTCACATTTAAGATTCCAAGACTTAAAAGACTCTGCACCTGTTGTTCAAAGAAATAGGAAGTAGATGTTCATCAGATTATTCCCTTAATGCAATCTGCTGTGAACTAACTAAAAATTAAGAGAACTATGGCTGTACCATCCTAAAAAGAACACAGCAAAACCAGAAAAGACTTACCAAAGACAGCAAGAACTTCAGAGGTAAAACACAGCTTTCTCACAAGGAGAAACCAAGACAAACATAAGATGCCTACTGGTGGCTACTAAAAAAGATGACCCAGATACAACTCTGACTCAAAGACTTTGCTGAGCTCTCTCCTATTTGCTGAAAAATAAAAGATTGCACCAGGCAAAGCATTCTATTTCCTACTGGGCACACCTGGAAAATCAGAGTTTGAGCCAAGCACATGTAGTGCAACTCTGCACTGGTACTTCTCATTTTCTGAGGTATCTGAAGATACACTCCAGGCTGCACTGAAGAATATGAATACCTCCAAAACCAGGTGAAAATTATTAAGTAGAGTCAGATTTTGAAATGGCAACATTGACCTTCCTGTGAACTAAATCAACTATCTAAGGAAAACACTACGAATGTAGGTGGAAACACTTGCCCACAGTTGATTCTGATCAACAGCTGCTTATGGTTGGCAGTACCATTGCTTTGGGTGCTGTTTGGATAATGATTCTCTCTCTAGAAATGGAAAAACTTCAGCCTCCATAAAATGTGAGATGACCACACTTAAGAGAGACACCCACGTATCAGGGAAACTTTGATGGTTTAAGATCTGGGCTATGGCTTCTGCAATTAAGCCTGTAAAGATCAGATATAAATGGGTGAAACCAGTCTGGATCCATTTTTAACATGAGCATGAGGTTTAAGAACCTCATGAACTGCAAATAAACAAGATCAGATGAATATCAAAAATAGACAGTTCAGGTTTTCTAGAAATTAAATAGTTTATGTTTCAAAATCAATGCAGATACCTCTCATAAAGCTGTCTAAAAAGAACCCCTCAACTGTGTAGCATATAATGTCATTAAAAACATGTTTGTGAGGTTTAGGGATAAAAGTTTGTATCAGCACTTCACAGTACATTGTTTGTATTTAGATACATGAAGATGACAAATACTCACAGACCTTTTCAAATCTAAGTACTTTAATTAGGGATACCCAAGCCTATCTTTTCAGAACTACAAGGCATGGACCACTGTCCTCCTTGGACAGATCTTAGGGAAGTTATTCCTGGTCACACTCAAAGAAATACTTGATCAAAAGTTTAACTGATACAAGTTTCTGATGGCTAATCAGAATTTCTAGTGTGGATGCTCACTAACAGCTTTGCACTTTCACCAGGGAGAACTAAGTAACCACTTTCAAGAACTACTGTAGTTTAGGACAATTCCTTCCCCAGTGTATGCTTTCAAGAGAAGTGTTCCCCAAGTGCAATAATTATTTAAAAGTCACCTGAGACAGCAACCCAAATATAGAAGTATTATATATTTAAGTTGGAAAAAGAAGCCATTCCAGGTGAAACCAAGTATCTTCAAAAGTGAAATAGAAAATGACCAAATAATCACATACTGGTTGAGGCAGTTTGGGCCTTCAGTGTCAAAACTCACTTGGTACCAGCTTTGCAGTCCAGAAATTTGTTTTGGTTTGTTTGTTTGGGTTTTTTTAAAGAGTTCTTTGCGTGGGACTGTCAGGTATTTTAAGTGTATGTTGTCTAGAAAATACACATCCAAACATTAAGGATCTTTTTATTGACTATATTACTCTCAGTATAGAGAAACAAAATATTTGTACCTATGAGGGTGCATCTGTACAAGGATCTATGCAAAGTGATTTTTCACAGATCACAAATGATGACTTAGAGGGAATGCAGGTGGCAGAAACCAGGAAAGGAAGTCTTGGACACAAACTGAGGCTACCAAAGTGGTTGGAAGGGAGGGGGAATGGGGATAATTTCCCCATCACGAGCTCTTCTCCACCTACAGCTCTTTCTGTACACAAAAGAAAATGCTGCCTCTCACTCCCTGTTTTATACTTTACTTCAACCCTCTGACCTACAGCCTTAGCACAGGGTCGTTGTGTATAGGAATGGAACTAGCCAATAATCCAATATTTATTGACTGGAATTCTAACTCAATAATGTTGACAACTCCCAGAAAACAAAACTGATTTTTTCAAGCTACCAGTTACAGGCTCCTCTCCTCACAGCCAAAATGTCTCACGACGACTTGCATGACCTTGGGTGAAGGGATTTGGCAAGAATGTCCTAAGTGCAATGCACTCACTGATGCAAGGGTGATAATATGCCCATTATCCCACAGGGTACATTAGTTCCCTGCTGAGCTCTCTTTCTGTACTTGCCTCATTAGGGATTGGACAGCAGCATTACTCAGCTGCCAGAAGCTCCATCTGAAGCCAGCTATAAAATTAGGCACAGCCACATAAGGGGCTGTAATGAAGCCCCAGGGCACAGCAATGTTCCTGCTCACTTAAATCCCACAACTCCTTCCACCACAATCTGGAAAACCATGGGGCATCAACATGACAGCTGCTGCTGCTTTAAACAGAAAGTTCACCTCCTTTATCAGAGAATCAAGTATCTAAACTATAAGTTCATGAAGGGAGAGCAATGCTCCTCCATCTCCTCACTACTCTTCCCATTGCTGCCAAGGGGGTTATTTGCTGCTCCCCAGTCTTTCACTTCATTGTCTACCACCTTCTCCCACACTGCAGGAAAAGATGGTCTAGCTTCTCTTTCTCAGCTGTGTTGAGGGCACGTCCCCACCCACTTCATCTTCAAGGTTCTGCTGCTTTCCCTCTCATCTTCTCAGGGTGCTGCTTTCAAGCTGGGTTGACTCCAATGAAAGACAAGGCAGAAGGATTTCATACTGCACTGTACACACCCTGAAGTGACAAAGTGCTCCAGCTCTGGAGATGGCCCAGCTGAAATATGGGCAGAAACAGATCTTGTTTGCTCTTCTATCAGTGCAGACACTAATGCCCTCTTTTAGACTTCTCAAATACATAGTCTTTCAAGAGAGATGCCTTCCCAAAGAAATAAATACAGAAGCTTAACGGCAGTGGAACTTGAGTTATAATCAGGTGAGGGCAATCCCAGTATAAAAACCTGCTATCCTTAGCTACATAAGGAGGGATAGGATCAGCCATTTCATAGGAAACAACCTTTATTCTACAAATGTAAGAGCAGTATATTCTTTTTTTAGGTTGCTGGCATTGCCATGGAAGACAATACCACTGTGGTTTCAGTTCTCCACTTAGGCTCCCAGCCTTGGTATTTGTATATTGATTGTGAATGACAGCAGGAAGCAAAATTCTGTGGCAGGTTGTTTTTCTTTTAAGCTACTGTTTTTATTTTTTTAACATAATTCAGTACAGAATTACAGACAAGAAATACCACAGCCTGTTTACACAACATGAAAGTATTGGTTTGAATTTTTTTTTCTTCGTGCACAAAACAAACCTGCATGGCAGGTTCATGGACAGACCCAGAAAAGAACAAAACCAAGAGACTAAAATGTTACTTTGAGTGCTGCTTCTTTAAGGTTGTGCCTCAGGTTGTCCCATCCCAAGCCCTGCACACTGAGCCATTATTCTGGCCCCTGCAGTTAGATTCCAGTGCTTTGCAGTTGGGCAGACTGAGATACACTGAATTCACTCTGGTTCCAAGTTCACTCCTTTTGATTTCCACGTCACATCGGGCAAGCCTAGTTTTACAACAGTAGAAAGTTTTACAGGAGTGGTAAGACTGGATTCCTTTACTAAATAAGCTACAAAGTTCTTAAACCATCCAAGTTTCTAAAGTCACACCAATATCACCTTGACTGGCCTGCAGGGATTGACAGAAGGTCTAGTTGCCCAGTAGGAAATAAGTCATGCATCCACAAGCTTCCTGCCCCTGCCAGGTTAGAGATCCCAAGAGCCAAATTTGACCTTCAAGCACCACCTCATAGGCCTGCACTCCCATTAATCTATCAGCTTGGTGCAGCACAGGAACCTGCACTGCAAACACACAGCATTTTTAAGAGTATGAAGCCTTCCTGAGTAATTTTACACTGCAATCTCTGCTCTACTAGCACAGCTAGGCTTTTTAAAAAGACAGAACAATTTGTTTAAGCCATGCCTACTCTCAAGCAGTGCACTGCTTTCACAACCATGATAAACAGGACACAAACTTACTGAAGACTCAGCTGTAAAAAAGTGTTGTCATTTTTCCTCTAATCACAGTAAGATGCAGGCTTCACATTTATCTACTTCCCCAAGGAGTATATAATGAACAAGTGTTGCTACAGGGTTAGGATTTCACTGTAATCATTATGGACTTTTAGCATTTGCTTCAAGTAGTCCCCTCGACTTCTTTAGCAAAAAAAGAGAATTCTTGCATTAGCTATTTGTATCCTGTCTGGATTTACACCTGCAATGGTCCACAGTCCTACAAGATCTCAAGCAGACATTTGACAGAACTTAAGAGTGCCTTACTGTGGATCTGTCAGAGAGGTTGCCTTGCCGTATGTATTCTATTGCAGCCTCAATTGAGGTTAGACAGTATCCCAACTCATCCTTCACTGAGCTGCAAAGCCTGAAGTTCTTGATGTAACTCAAGTTGGCCATCCTGAAAGAAAAAGTTAAGCCATGAAACTGCTAAAAGACACTAGCATGACATATTGCGAGTCATTTTAGGCAACCCAGGCAAAACAGGAGGTGTGGGTTAAGAAAAAGCTTTAGAAAGCTTGGTAGGCCAGCAGTATTACAGCTGTTTTGAGCTCTGTAGATTGATCAGAACTCCACTATCTCAAATATTTACTGAAATGTTTTTAATTGGAGATAATAAAGAGGAAGGACAAGATAAGAACAGCAGTGGGAGATTCCCTCCCTGACTTCAAAAGGTGTCAATGTTTCAAGCACCATAAGCACCAGTGCACAGTGACAGCTACAATAAAATGTTGATCACCAAGATACAGGACACACCAACACTGCAATTCTGTTCAGGTACAGGAGAAGATTGAGATAAACTTTTACTGAAAGTGAAGAGAGAAAGAATGGCACAGGCCAGCAGGAAGCAACTACACATTCCCATCTCATTTCTCTATAAGACATGTGTCAAACATCTGGAAGATGCATAAAGGCTTCACAGCTCCCAATACTCATGAGAGACAACCACTGTGAAATCTGTACAGATGTGCAGATTTGGCAGAGATGACCTCCCATTACAACTTTTTCCTAGGCTGGGAATCAAAACAAAGTTCCTGATAGGTCCTTAATTTAGTCATACCTGTAACACATATTTGCTCTTTGTCCTACTGATAAATAGTTTTCTGCATTACAACAGGCTCTTACACTTGCAGTAAGTTATCACTATGTGCTCAGAAACATTTGCCCCTACAGAAGCACTACATATAAGATATGATGAGTTCTGTATAGTCAAAATAGTTACATACCAGTTTGGGATTTCTGTTTTTACAAGCAAGTACAGCAAAACAGAGAGAAGATCATCTGCACACATGGTTTCCATGTTAACTGAAAAAAAAATTCACATGATGTTCACCAAGTCATGGTTGAAAACACAAACAGTAACCCTAAATAGGAGTTCTACCTCCTAAAAGGGCCAGCTCTACTAGTAGGGAATGCATTGAGTAACCAAGGCAGCCTCCAAATGTTCTCAGTCTCTCACTAAAATAAGCTGCCAGGAGCCACCACACAAATACAGTTTGTACTGTACAAACTGCAATATTGGATTAGCATCCCTCCCTTCCTACACAGGAGGGAATCTTCGGCTAGTGCTGTGGCTCTGAAATTCTTGAGGGCAAAGACTAGACAGTTTTCCATAACCCAACAGCCTTCCTGAAGAAAGGAAGATGAAGCAAAGAAAGCATAAATTCACTGTGCTACTCTATTTGTTTAGTAGAAGTATCTTCTATTTCCAAGCTAGCAAAAATATCAGGGCAGGAGGTTCATGCCTTCCTGTCACAGAATCATTTCTGTAGTCCACAGCAGAACTTCCAAAGCAGCACACAGGCTTGTCTGTCCCCCACCAACACTGCATTTTGCAAAAGATGCATCTCAAGAGTATCAATTTCAAGATATCATGGAGCATGGACAAACAGACAGGAACAATCCAGCAGCATTTAAAGTGAACCACCCTCAATTCTGCTGCATGAGAAAGTGTCCTGGCAGATAAAGCTTCACACATGCCCCAGCTAATACAGATATATAAATATATATAAGTAACCCAATACACCCCACTTTACCCCACAAACAGCAGTGCTGAAATCTCTACCTTGCCTCCATTTTGCTCTGTTTAGGGACCTCAGAGACCCCAACTCAGCTATGTTTGACCCACAGGTGCTACCCGAACAGTGGGATATATAAAGTGCTTTGTGTGTATTAGTTAAGAAAAAAGTTTAAAGTTATTAATTCACTAATTACTGACCTCTTTGGCTAGGAGACTGCATAATAATTTGTACAACTTTACGCAGACAAAGTAGCTTCTGTTGAGGGGAAGTACATTTGTTCAACTGACCCAGCTCTCGCTTCGCACGTGGTATATTAAAACTACAAAATAGTTTGAAAGGAACGATTAGCATATAGAATTCATGTGCAGGATGGCCAAAGCCCAAGTTTTAACTTATTCAGAGCTGAACTGAAGCATGGTTTTAAAATATTTCCATGCCTACTCCAAGCACATCTGCATTTCTGTACCTCTCAAATGAAGAAAAAGAAGCTTCCTAATGTCTGAAGGAAGACACTTTTTGGCTGGCCTGATCCTATCTCAGACAGGATCTCAGTGACTCCTCAGAGCCCCCAATCATCCATCTCACCTGAACTCAGGCTTCACTCCAATGTCTTTCTGCTGCAGGTCTTGAAGGCTCCTAGTGATCTTATTAAAAGCAGCATCCTAATCAATGGAAAGGCAAGAGTTTTTTAAAATGCTTTAAATTAATGTAACTAGTATTTAGCAATCAAAGAAAAACTTACCTCACTTGCCTCAATAGTCCCCACATATTTGAAGACTAGATCATAAATAGCATGGTGGATATACATCTGTAGAAAAAAACCCAGTACTTTAGGCATGAAAGGGAGAGTCAAAAATAGCTCGCTAATTATTTTCCTTCATTTCAGATGCTTACTTCAACTGCTTGTTTGATCAGATTCATCTGTTCTTCTTGCTTTGCAAGCATCTTCTGGAAAAAGAAAGCCACACAAACAGCATGAGAAAGTCAGATAATTTCCTGTTTAAGTATCACTGTACTATGTACTTAGGGGAGTAGGTGTTTACCAAGTGCGAATCTCTCAAGAGATGCTGGAGACATTTGGTATAAAGTGCATTGACAGAATCCTGGGGGGAGAAAAGATAAAAAAAGCCATCAGATTCAGGTTAATGTGACTTGAAGCAACAAAGCTTAAATAAGCAAAGAAAGAAAACCTTTTCCTCAGAAGTGTGCACTATGTTAAGAGCTTTAGCAAGCATAATTACAGTACCAAAAACATTAATATGTGGTAATTCACATTTAAGAATTTTACTTTCTCCCTTTCCCCTCTTACTCAACTCTGACACAGCAAAGTTCAGTAAAACAAAGATAACCAGAGAAGTGAAATAAATTCTATTGAGCAAATTAGACCTCAAGAAGGAAGATACTGACTATGTAGTGGCGGAGGCTTTTCCTTTCATGTTCTTTGAATGTTCTATAGAAAGATCCTATGTATTTATCAAATCTCTCACAGTGCCTTCCCAAGAATTCTCTAACATCTTCAATATTTTTAAGAGAATAGGAGTTTGAGGAAGCTGTAGATTCACCTAAAATGAAAGTCAAGAATTAACACATAGACTTAACAGGTATGCATGGTAAAATACATTTTGTCCCTACATACACAGCCAGCTTATGTGCAATGAAACACTAATTCAGCTTATTGCACCTTTAACTAGAGGTATTAAAAGAATTAATTAAAAGAATTTAATGCATCACATCTCTTGCTTTTTATATCAACTATTTATCTGGAATAGCTAAAATAGATTTCACATGTTTTTTACACTGGGGTAATTTATTGCCACATGCACTCAGCTTATGAGTTGTGTAAGTCAAGCTTGAAAGTAGAAGAAAAGCACATTAGAGTGTTGACTGTGTGCCCATCAGGAAGTCAGGGTGCTTTAAGTGAGCTGTAAAAATCCTATCTTGGATTTTTACATAACCTAGTCTTTATTTAGACATGCTTTCTCTGAATGGGAGGGCAAAGTTGCTTCATGTAAACATTAAATCTAATCCACTTTCCCTCTGAACAAGACAACTGAATTCCTCACTTAGCATTCACATTGCTTTTGCAAAAATTTTTTCTTGGCAAGTCTTTCATTTGCAATCAATGACACCCAACTAATAAAAGGCTTAAGTCATTCATTTCAAATTATTTTTGAAATTAGAAACCACTTCACTTCTGAAAGACTGCTATAATCTATAAAAAGTAATGGCTAAAAAGAATACCACAAGAATAACTTTTGAGATATAGATTAATATTTAGGGAATTTAAGAATATATGTATACTAATTATTTTTCTCAGAACAACTTCCATACTTCCTTCAAAGCACTATTTTCACACTATCCTAGTATTATTTCACTTTGTCATCACTTGTTTCAAATATTTATTTATTTAGAAAGACTAATGTTTTTATTTCAGAAAAAGCTGTGGTTTCTTTGCTTCTTAAGGAGCTTTTATTCCTCTTAATTAGTAAACAGATTCAAGTTCACAAGGAAATCCTGTTACACACAGCATTAACAGTAGTCTTGAAATTAGTGTTCCAACCTTAAAGAGCACCTCAGTACAGGAAAAAAATTAAGATAATTCAATGAGTTAGGCCACCAACAGGAGAGCTGCTACACAAGTAAGCCATACAACCTCCATCCACTGATAAAGCAATCATGAAAGAATTCAACTCTCCAGCATTTTGTGCATCCAACTTTCACGTCAAGACTCATGTCACATTAAGACTAAATCCCTGTTTTAAGCAATCTGCACTAAACTGAGCACTGCTAAAAAAATATCAGCTGGATTAATTATTCCACTGATGGTTCTTAGTGCTGAGACTTGGGGATAAATTCAACAGAAGTTTGCCTGGCAGCAACTTCGTATTTCTCTCCAGGAGCACACCAACATCTGCCCCAGCAAGCTGATGAACGCCAAGGGCTTTCAACCAAGGCAACACTTTTCAGAGTGAACAAATGTATTAAGCACATCAAACACACCAATTTGCTCACTGTGCAAACACCAAGGTAACAGTTCACTACATACTTGAGCTTTCTGTTTTTTCCAAAGGATGAGCTATGCACAGTATACTAAAGCTTTCTTCTTTTTCATTGTAAAATGTTTCCTCAAAGAGAACAGGTACCGAGAGATGATTATTAAAACCGGCTCCTAAAATGATGAGGTTTCCTTGTATGAAGATCTCCTGAAACAACACAAAGACCAGATCAAGTGTGAAACTCTGCTAGAATAAAGTTACTCTGACTTCTGCACTGTGGTGTGCATGCCAAAATACAGCTTTTCTCTGGAAAGTAGTACATCCCCAAGAAAGCAGTGTAACTCCTGGGTACCCCTCCTGTAACCAGAAGCTCACACTATCAGTCATCAGCTGCAAAGAATCATTGCTGCAGTGTCCCCAAGCTACATTCAGATGTCAAAACAGAAATACCTTTCCATTTAAGGTTTCAAAGTTTTCTTCTAGGGGCTTCAGAACATAAGATTCAAACTGGCAGGTAGAAAGACTGTTGTTTGAAAGGCTTCCTTTGCATGGCACTAGCACCTGAAAAAGGTAAATCATGCTTTAGAGTGATGTCATGTATTGCCAGCTAAACAACAACAGCTTTTGTCTTTTAGAGGCAGGCACTTAAATTTGGATTTTAAATATTTACTGCTAAACATATAGCTACTAGAGGTGTTTTTGTTTAAATAAAAAGGAAAGGCTATTGTTAGATACAGTCCAGTAGTTAATCCAGAGTTTCATGTAGTGACTTATCTGAAAAAGGACAGACTTTCAAGAGGTCCATATTAATAAGTAGCAAGCAACTTGAAGTTGTTCTGCTCCACTTCCAAGTTTTGTAGGCTTGAACTAATCATTGCATGTTTCACAGCAGACATATGATTTAAATTCAGATAGCTGGTATTTAATAATCAGCTTTTAAATCTATTTATACTTACAATACCATGAAGTTCTGCAACTTTGCTGCACAGATCAGGACGTCGCTTCTGAATGGCCAAATAAAAGGGATTTTTCAAGATATCTTCATCATACATAGCCATATGGACTTGAGATATTCCAAGGAGATTTTCTAAAATACATAAGGAGAATGGTTGATATCTTCTACACAATATATGTGTTAAAACATACTATCTGGAAATATGCAGAGGGTAGTTTGATTCTCCTTCTCTAAAAGGACAAAGCAGTTTCAGGTCTTGCTGTAAGCAGACAGTGGTATATGAAGCTATAACTATAGTCACTCAGAAGTTATTCAGACAGATTACTTTTCATTAATATACATTTCCAATCCCACATTTATCCTCATGTCTCCTTAAGCCTTCCAAGTGGTGGAGTAACAATGAATAGAGGAGAGGAGGAGAGAAGATCAAAATATTACAACTTTGATAATATGAGCTGACTTCTGAAACCTAAAACAAGTCAAGAGACAAATGTACAGCTTTTTTCCAGCAGATTCTACTGCACCACAGGACATCAATGCTTTTGCTTTTACTGTGCTCATGTAAGTCTTAAAACTCACCTGCATAAGGATTACTGACACACATCCATGAGACACCCAGACCTTGTAACAGACACCCTCATGTAAGGCAATCCCCAACTTTCCAGGGAAAGTTAGAGGGAGACCAAGAAGATATGAATACCCATGTAATATAAAAAAAAACACTATGAAATTCATCACTTGTGGTCATCTCTATGCCTATGGAAAAAGTCTCGATTTGTGGTCAGACTGATGCATAATATTTGGCAAAACAGGGAGCAAAAAAGGAACTGGGGACAGAAAACATCAGTAAGCAGTGGACAAGCTGTCATCAGGTGTGTCACAGTGCCCTGGAAAAGATGATCCCTAAGGCACTAGACCCTCACCTGCTTGCTTCCCTAATTCCAATGGGCCATGACACAGCCTAGACAAAAGGGCACAAAGAAACCTTAACAAGTCCCTCCTGGAATAACTTCAGAATAACTTTTTTTTAAACAAGAATTGAGATTAACAGGGTTACAAATGCTTAAATAAACTTGCTCTACATCTTTGCCCCTCATCCAGCTTCCCTTAGGAATCAATCGAAGTTACACGATTTCAGCTGTACATCCTGGGAAAGGCTGAGCTACAAACTTGAATTTGAGCAAGCCACCCTTACACAATCAGTACCCCGGTTTCCTCAAAGGGACAATTAAACCTGGAACACTATTTACTCAGTGTGAGCTCACTGTATGGCAGTTTGAGGGAGTGGAAAAACACACCTCCAACTCCCCTTGATTTTAGATAGCCTTTGGGTTTCAGCCCTGCTGTTAACTGATCTACATCCTGTTAACTGAGCTGGGCTCTGCTCCTTCTAATTAGGCACCAGAGCAGCTGCCTTAGAGAGCCAAACACAACCATGATCAGTTAAAGCTGCAAGCCATTTCCACGATAAAGTTATCACCACCACTTGCAGCTTGGACAACCTCAGCCTAAACCACTGACATTTGGCAGTGGCACATGAGTGCCTGAGGCAGAGCTTTCCTGTGCAGTTCCAGACAAAATGGTCCATCCACTGTCAAAGCATACAATAAGACCAAGAGCTTCTATGAAAGAATACTTATTCAGTGCTCCCAAATCAACAGTCTTTCGAGCACAGATCTGTAGTTTGCCAACACAATGGGGAAGAAAATATTTGCTCAGTAAATAAAAACTGCAAGCCCAGAAAAAGTACAGCTTCACACAAGCTCAACATGACCCAGCAATCTGCATTTGCAGCCCAGAAAGCCAACCATGTCTTGGGCATGGGCAGCAGGGGATGGGGGGGACTCTGCTCCACTCAGGTGAGACCCCACCTGCAGAGCTGCCTCCAGCTCTGGGGCCCAGCACAGCACACAGAGCTGCTGGAGTAAGTCTAGGGGAACAGCAAAAGATGATCAGAGAGATGGGGTTGTTTAGCCCGGAGAATGAAAGGCCCTTGGGAGACCTTATTGTACCCCTCCAATACCTAAAGGGGCTGCAAAAAAGCTGGAAATGGAATTTGGAAAAGGGCCTGGAGGAATAGGACAAGGGGAAATGGCTTCACACTGAAAGATGGTGGATTTGTGTTAATATAAGGAAGAAATTAGCCCCTGTGAGGGTGGGCAGGCCCTGGCACAGGGTGCCCAGAGAAGCTGTGGCTGCCCCAGCCTTGGAAGTGCCCAAGGCCAGGTTGGATGGGGCTTGGAGCAACCTGGGCTGGTGAAAGGTGTCCCTGCCCATGGCAGGGGGTGGAATGAGACAAGCTCTCATGTCCCTTCTAACACCAACCATCTTATGATTCCATGATCTGTCCTACCACAGCGTCTGGGTAAATAGGATTACCATCACTAATCCCACCACTGATGATAGCTAGAAACGTTTCTTGGCAGGTAGCTGCAATCCAAGTTCAGGCTGTGGGATTCTTCCTCAGCCTGTGGCGGGGGAAGGAGCAAAGGCAACAAAACCCCAGTGGCAGGTCTGCTGTAGGAACACAAATCTTATCACTGACCTCAGCAAGCACAACTAGTTAGCTACAAAAAACAACCTGCCTGCTGAACATCTGGGTAGGGCACAATTCCAAGTAAGATCTGAAATGACTGCAGCTTACAGCCCAAACATGACTCAGACAGTTTAGCATATGTAAGTCAAGGACCAAGCAGGGCTGTATGTATGTGCAGTCTGCAAGAGCCTGTCACAGCAAGGCTTATTTGGGAGTGCTACATGCTTTTTTAGGGTGCTCTGATGACCCCATCTCAAGAGATGAACTGAGGAGAGAATAATCTGAAGTGAGAGGGCCAAAAAAGCCCTGTAAGGAGAATCCAGCCCATGAAAGGCAGCAATGTTTACACTGAAGAAACTGCATGAAACCGGTAAGAATTTTTTTCTCCTAAGCTTTCAGTGAAGGGCTATTTTTTCCACATCTAGCTAAGAAACAGGCCTTAAGTGAAGAAAGGAGGCTCAGATTACAGATCAGGAACACCTTTCAAAAGAGAAGATAAGCACATGGTTTAGATTGCTTGGCAAAGCTATCAAGTCTCATGTAGTAAATCTCTAAGAACATGTTAGACAAACCTCTGCCCGAGGTGATAATGGACATAGTGAAGCCAGGAGGCTGGATTATATGGTCTATCAAGGCACTTTCCAAATCAAGCTTTCATGAAAAAAGCTGGCCCACTGAGGCAGCTTCTTCTGCCTTTAGTTTGGTGAATTCATGTAGCTGGTCGAGCAGCAGCAGATGAGGCTGCTATGATGTCCCCCAAAACAGCAATGGAGACGATATTAGCACACCAAGAACTGTGTCAGGGAAAAACAAACACATTGACACAAGAAGGCAACCAAGCATGAGACAGCAGAGTAAAACTGCAGTGCACCAATGTCTCCTACTGCTACAGCCACTTCTTCAGCTTAACACATCTTCAAATCCACAGAGTTCTTCCCATAAAAGGAGAGGAGGACAAGAACACAGTCCATACATCCTCCTGTACCTCACCATCAAAAACAACCAACTGATAAGATTTGTCCAGAAAGAAATTTAAAAGAGCATTTCATTCTGTGGCAAAACAGGGAGAAGAGATTTACAGGAGGGAAGCTCCCACAGAAAACCTGAGCTTATGAACTCTGAGCTTATTACTGACCTAGCTCTTAAATCACTGCCTGCACCTGAAAAAACCCACAGCAACTGGAGTACTTTAAGAATCACTGTTGACAGACCATCACAGGAAAAACCACTGACAGTTCTCAATCACACTTGAGAGTTCCAGCAAGAAGTGAAAAGAAACCGGATTCAAACACTGAATTCTGGCATTTCAGCTACTGTAATGCAACTAAGGTGCCATTGACATGCTGTACCCCAAGAAGGAAGGCAAAGCTTTAGTTCACATGGATATTTGTCACCCACCTTGAGCAGAGTAGATTGCAGGCTCTGAGCTGCTCCCCACATAGCAAGAAATAACCCTTACCAGCCACACTAGTACTGTTTTGAGAGTCACAACTCTTGAGTTTCCTTCCCTTTTCTCTCCCTTACACCTGCAGCTGCTCAGAGCCACATTAGTGGATACCTATCACAACTGATTGAAATGTGAAAGAACAGGCAGAATACTTCTTACTTCAAACAGTTTAGTTACTGCATTCCCTTGGACTTGCATTACCTACCCACAGCACTCTTCAGAGGGACACAAGTGTGGATGTAGAAACCATTTACAATACAAGTAATTAAAAAACCAAAGGCATTTAGTCAACAGATTCAAGAGAACACGTGAAAGCTTCTCCAAAGCTCAGGCATTTTTGAGTTTATAAGACAATTGCTTTTCATGCTAAAAGTTAAATGCATCTGAAAATAATGGCTAATGCACTGCTGTAATTATAGGAACACATTAGAATCCTCCAGTGAGAGTTTGCTGGCAGAAAACAACATCCAACTTCAACCTAATTTAACTTGGGGGTGACACAGACTTATTCTTCTAGTTGCACCTTGGACAGCTTTAGATTTACTAACACTGAGGAAACAGAAAATGTACAAAGCCTTATATACATTACCATAACTGTTTAATGCTTAACACAAAGCTCATTAAAAACTGACAATCTATATTCACTATTAAGTTTACTAAATTCTATCATGCTGAACTGTAAAACAACTCAAGTACTAATGTTACATAAAAGGTTTAAATGGAATAATTTAAGTGTGTGGCTTCATGCCTGTAAACACAGAAATAGCTCAAATTGCTGGAAGAACAGAAGCTGGCTGGATCAGACAATCTAATAAGCATTATGTTACAGCTTAAAAAAACCCACAATCATACTCTGAAAACAGCCAAATCCTTTCTAAATCAAAAGCAGAGTGATAATTGATAGAACTATGGTACAAGGGATAGCTCAAGTGAAAAACACAGAAACTAAGAATGCCATTGTTTGCTCCAAAACATGGAAAATGAAGCCTTATTACATTTGGTACTGAAAACTATGAATAGGAATTAACTCTTACAGTTCTTTTTGTCATTAATGGTGCTTTCCTTTAGAGATGGTCAAGTGAGGTACCTTTTCCAAACCTTGCAGGTTTCAGTTCCTTTTAAGAAGCATTTTGAAATTTAGACTGACAGCCACCAAACTGGATGATGTCACTTTATTGGCATTGTTACTTGGCTGTTTCATCTTAGCTTGAAAACTCTATAACAGAAACAACTACGGCTTAGTAAACCAGCAGCTAGAATATCATCTGCTGAAATGCTCAAAATAATGAGCAAGTCAGAACAAGCAACAACTTATTATTCAGTTAAAAGATTTCTCAGAGTAGCAGACAGACATTTTTGATAGCTTTTATCACACTAGCAAACTGCAGAGCTCCACAGGAAAAAAAAAAGGAGGAAACAAGTGTTCCCCAGCTGTAAATGAAATTCTTTTTTTAACAGAACTGCTTTCCCCCACACACACTTCAAGAGCACCACTTGTTAGCAGGAACAACCCAAGCTAGGCATATCTTAAAGGACTAAGCAAGACAACAGGAATCCAACAGTGAATTTTAAATAGTCTCAGTGCCAACAAAATTCTAGTTATTACAGCCACTGTTTTACCTGCACTATTACTCCCCCTTTACTCTGCTTCTGAGCAAAGGTTACAATCTGAACTTGAGACCTAAATCAGCATTCACCTCAAAATAAAAACAAGTTAAAAAAATAAGTTTGTTTCTGAGCTCTTCAGAAACCATACCCTCTCTCCTAAAGGATAAACACTGAGCATCCTATGAAAAACACCTGAGATACATTCCAGTGCTCCTTGCTCACAGTGAGGGAGCAAAGAAGGAAACAAGCTATTCCTACCCCTTTTAGATTCAGATTCAGCTTCTACTGATTTCTGTGAAGTTGAAGTATGTCAGAATAACACCTCTGAATTATCAGATTAGAGTGGTGAATTTGCATCAGTCAGTTCAAACCTTACTAGCAATCTCAGAAAAACTAAGTTTTATGACCCCAGAACATCAGCCTGACAGCAATGACCAGAGTCTGGAAAGGAGGGGTCAGCAGCATTCCAGGAAGATGCTCATTCCTCTCAGCATCTCCCTTCCAGGCACATGTTTTTCCACTGAGGAGCTGGAACAGGATCTCATGACTGTGGTTTCACCTCCCCCCCACACCCCCAGGTCTTTTTTAGACCTAACACCTCTGGCCCTCCTAGCACTGCTCAGACAGGCCTCCCCCTGACCCTGCTGCACCTGGGCAGGACTGAGATGGGGCTCAACCAGCTCCTCCTGCATCTTCTCTTCATGGGCCACACCTTGGAAACTCAACTGAGCTCAGCCAGGGAAATTAAGAAAGTTCACCCTTTGTATTTACCTGCATCACAGTTTGATGTGGGCACATTCTAAATTGTCCCAGATTAGCAGGCAGAGGAGATCTAAGCTTGTCTCTCCACAGTCACCTATTCCTCTCCTGCAGAGGAAGTATATTTCAATAGGTGTGGATCATCCCTCCCCAGGGAAGCCTCCCACTTCTATCCAGTCACTCCCATATATTTGAGATCATGCTACTTGCCATTCGCCAAATAGTAGGAACATGCTGCATTTTCCTCTTCACAACCAAAGAGAGACTAGATACCTAATTCTCAATTCTTGTAGGCTTAGAGAATCCACCAGAGCAACCACCAAAGAACTTTCCTGGCTTACCACTACTGAAGCTGCATTTAATTCTCAGATGGGGAACCCTGAGCTACTCACAAGCAAGCCCTAGACCAAAGTGCAAGTGCTGGTCAGTGAACCACAAACAATTACAATGAACGTTTAGAGGAAGAACATTAACAGAAAACACAGAGTCCCCAAAACAGCTTCTCAAACACAAATACTTCTCCCAAATATCAGTGCGCTGTAATTAAGGCCATCTCCTCAGGCTCACAGAGTTGTCAACACTGGCATTTCTTTGGAGAGGGAAGAAAAACAGTGGAGTTGAAACACATGGATAAACAGAGGTTTTACTTAAGCCAAATATTTCCATTCTTTAGTTACTGAGGCAAGACATTGGTGTAATTCCCCAAGCTGGGTACTGAGATGCAGGCCACAGAAAATAATTTCTTGCCTAGTTACAAACCACCACCACCCACAGCAGGCTGGTATCAACTCCAACACTAGTGACAAGTCTGTAAAGACACCAAGTCTACAGGGCCAGACCCAGCACAGGCCCCCCACAGAAATACAAGGGAACTGAAGCCAGCAACCCCATACCCATCCACCTCAGTTCCAATGGTCCTTAGGCAGACAACTGGGCAGAAATTTAATCCCTTCTCTGTGCATCTCAATAGGAAAACCAAGTCCTTGCAGGCCAGCACTAAGTCTTACCTCATCACGGCAAGATACTTAAACATGAGACAGTAGTTAGAATTATGAAACACACTGTAGAATTACACTGGTGCTCTCCTTTAGGCAGCAGAACAAGGGGAAGGAAGGCTGGAAAACAATTCAGCAGCTAAATTCTAACTAGCAAAAGAAATTACTTAAACAACCACCACTGGAGTTTTGATGCTATACAATGCACCATAACCAGCCTGAGCTAATTAAGAGCTTCCTGACAGCAAACACCATGACAGAGATATGTGTTAACATTCTTTCATGATATAAATTAAGATTCTTGCCAAGGATGAAATCTCAAGCAGCAATCTGACCAGTAAAGTGCTTAGCCAACAGCAAATCACAGAATAGTTATTCAAGCAAGTACATAAGTTTTAGTTATCACAGACAGGGAGGGTTGATGTCACATTTCATTGTCACTGTATTTCACCCTTATTTTCCTTCTTTGTGTCACAGTGGCTTCAAGCTTTCCCAGGCCACAGTAGCCTACAGACCAAAGTCAGTATATGAGGTTATTCCAAAAGCAAGTCCCTCACACAAAGCTTAGCAATAATTTAAACAAAACAAACATGCATTTACCTAAAATTTTACTCTATTAAAATAAGGACATTACATTTAATTAGTGATGCATAAAGAAGCATCACAATATTTTGCAAACATTTTTATAGGTACTGCATAGGAAGAATATGTTCATTTACATGTATTGCAAGAAAGCCTTGCCACAGAACAAGAAAATACATTTGTCCTCCTACTCATTATGCTGCTTCCTTAAGTCAGGTCCAAGGATTTTTACATTCCATCCTAAAGTTTTCCCAGGACAATATTTTGACTGGTCAGCATCTTGTTTGAAAGCAGTATGGAGATTTGGGTTTTCAGAACATTATGCTTGTCTCACACTACACAAATGAATGTTAAGGTTTCCCACCATCTCAGCAAATTGTTTAACTGCATACAGCTGAACTTCATTTAGAACTAATCTAAATGAGAGGCTTGCTCTTCCACATGACAAACCTCAAGATGTATTTAAGCATTACCTGATGCAGGTTGTGACTGCTACTACCCTCAGGTTTAAGCAGTCACATGTTTCTGAACCTGTACTCCCTCCCTCCCCTTCCCAGCTCCTTCAGAGAAGCAGCTTTAAGATTCTCATACACCACGAGGAACAGCAACTTCAATGCCATGTGGCAGACTTTAAATATAGCTACTACAGACACACACAAATATGCCTAGTTTAGTCAGCAATAAGCTTAACACTTATATCACACAGGACTCCAGATTCAAACCCAGAGCTAATCCTTTTTCCACCTGACAATGATTAAGCAATTATAAGACTTCACTTACAATCAGGTCAAAATCATCCCCTGTTTCTTCGCCCCTCCAAGGAAACAGGCATGTCTGATTTGCTTCCTCTAGGCTACCAACACATAAATTGGTAGGGAGCTACTCGGTTTAGTCAGTAGAAATTTGGTAATCTACAGAAGTTAAAAGGTAGTTTCTTCCACAGGGAGCAACCCCCAGCAGAAGCCACACAGTGCTTAGAAGTAGGACCAAAATAACAATAAAATAAAGGAAAATTAAAACAGTCAGTGGAGTCCAAGCTACCAAGACCCAGAAAAAGGAACATAGTCTAGACAAGACTCGAGGCCGTGCTCAGCAGCCACAGTCGGTCTGCCTGGACTCTGCTCCTCACAGCAAGTTATCTTGTTATGAACACACACTGCACTGCACGGGTGCTGATAAGGGAAGGGGTCAAGCTCCCCTTCTGGTGAGTGTGGCTCTACAGCTCCGCCAGGCTCTCTAAAGCACCAGGACAGCACCGTGCTGCCCCCCACCACCGAGGCACACTCAGCAGCAGCAGCACACGCGATGCCGAGCCCGCCTGCCGGGAGCCCCGCTCCGGCGGGGACAGCGCACGGACACAGCGCGGGGAACACACCGAGCGCCACTGGGCACCGCTCCTGCAGCCGCACAGCCTGCCCGGCCTGGGACCCCCGGGGCATCCCGGGGACCCCCCCCGGGGGGGAATCTCTGGTACCCCTGGGGCATCCCTGGTGCCGCGGAGCCATCCCCAGGGACCCTTGGGGGGCATCCCCTAGACCCCCATGGGGCATCCCTGGGACCCCGGGGGGGCACCCCTGGGGGACATCCCCCGGGACCCCCAGCCACCGCCGTGCTCCCTGCGCTGCCCAGCGGGCTCCGCTCCCCCCTGCCCGGCTCTGCCCTGCCCACAGGGCCGGCTCCGTGCCCAGCGGGGCCCGGGGGGCTCTGGGGGCGGCCCGGACAGCGGGGCAGGGCCGTGTGTGTGCGCCGGCCCTCGGCACAGCCCGGCACAGCCCAGCCCGGAGCGGCCCCGGCCCGGCCCAGCACAGCCCCGGAGCGCCCCGCGGTGCCGGCCCGGCCCGGGGCGGTCCCGGCCCTACTCACCGCGGCCCCGGCGCTGCCCTCGGCCCGCAGCCACCGCCTCCCCCCGCCCGCGGAGCCGTACCGGGGCAGGGCGGGCCCGGCGCGGAGCACGAAGCCAATGGCCGGGCGGAGCAGGAGGAGGGCAGGCTGGAGCGGGCGCGGAGCTGGCAGCGCGGTGGGGCCGGGGCGGAGCCTGCGAGGGCTTAAAGGGCCGGGCCGGCGCTGCCCGCCCCGACCGCGGCCCGCACAGCTGCTGCGGGCTGGGCCGGCCGCTGCTCCGCGGGGCTCTGCCCGCCCGCCGCTGAGTTTGGAGGTTTGGATTGGGGTTTTCCCTCCTCCCCCTTCCCGGGGCGTTTGGCACTTTGGGAAGGGCCGCGCCCCGGCCCGCCCCGAGCGGCGCTGCGGGAGATGCTGCCCGGGCGGGCGGGCTGGACACGGGCCGGGGACACCGCCTGACAGCGGGACACAGCGGTGCTGGGAGACGGGATTGATCCCAGGACACCGCCTGACAGCGGGACACAGCGGTGCTGGGAGAGGGATTGATCCTGGGACACCGCCTGACACAGCCGGACATAGCCGGTGTTGGAATATAGGACTGATCCTGGGACACCGCCTGACACAGCGGGTGTTCGGATACAGCACAGACCCTGGGATATCGCCTGATCCACCGGGACACAGACCCTGCTCGGATGCAGGACTGACCCCGGGACACACAGGCGATGCAGGACTGATCCCGGGACACACAGGCGGTGCAGCACTGACCCCGGGACACACACACCGTGCTCGGATGCAGGACTGACCCTGGGGCACACACCGTGCTCGGATGCAGCACTGACCCTGGGGCACACACCGTGCTCGGATGCAGCACTGACCCCGGGACACACACCGTGCTCGGATGCAGGACTGACCCTGGGGCACACAGGCTGTGCTCGGATGCAGGACTGACCCCGGGACACACACCGTGCTCGGATGCAGCACTGACCCCGGGACACACACACCGTGCTCGGATGCAGCACTGACCCCGGGACACACAGGCTGTGCTCGGATGCAGCACTGACCCCCACCCCCACTCCCACCCCCGCCGTGCTCGGACGCCCCCCCTGCCATGAGCGCTGGCAGTGCCCGCCCTGGGTAGCGCCGGGCAGCGCACACACACCATGGTGAAGGAGGAGTGCAAGGCGCTGCTGGACGCGCTCAACAAGGTGACCGCCTGCTACCGGCACATGGTGCTGACCATCGGCGGCACCTCGGACTCGCAGAACCTGCGGGAGGAGCTCAAGAAAACGCGGCAGAAGGCGCAGGAGCTGGCGGTGGCCAACAGGAACAAGCTCACCACGGTGCTGAAGGACAAAACCGTGAGTAAGGAGGATAAAGCGGAGTTCGAGAGGCTATGGGTGATTTTCTCCACGTGCCTAGAGATCCTGGAGATCGACATGAGGAGGGCCCTGGAGCTCGGCCACGAGTTCCCGCTGAACGTCCCCAAAAAGCACCTGATCCAGACGGGGATGAGCGGGGGCACCTCCGGCGTGGCCGCCAGAGCCATGAGCGTCCAGAACATGAAATACGAGGCCGAGCACAACATCGACGTGGTGGACTTGAAAGACCTCGAGAACGAAATCAACCAGGTAGGAGAGATGATGTACGAGATGGAAATGAAGGTCAATGTCCCCCAGTGGACGGTGGAGGCTAAGCAAGACCCAGGGGCTGAACTGAAATCCACCATCAGCGTGGGCGCTTCCTCCATTGGCATGATCTCTGTGGAGGAAAATAAATCCTTCTGCGATATCAGCAAGGTTCTAGCTGGGATTGTTTTCTCTGCCGTGCTCATTATCGCCATTATCCTGGCAGTGTGTGTGGTAAAACTGTCTTAGGGCGGGAGCGACCCCCTCCAGCCTGCCTGGAGCGTTTCATGCCTCACCTTTGACTTCAAAATGGGTCACCTGGACCAGGTGAGAATCTAAACGGAGCACTTGAAAGAACAGAGCAAAACTTTTTACCTCTCAGTATCCTAAAAATGCACGATTTATTGCTTCGTGCTTTTTGAAGAAGAGGGGTGCAAATCAGCCTGGAGAGTAGGATGTCTTCATTTGCTGGACTTGGAACAGTTAACTGAAGTATCAGGGTATTATCACTACTGGCTGTAACAGGGATTTGTCTGCTATTAATAGCTCACTGTTCTCAGAAGCCTGTATTTTTTGGTTTTCACTAGGCTCTGGTGTTTGCTGCTGCTCACTGTTTACAGTATGGGAGGTTAAGATGAACGTTTTGTCTGACCAAGTGAATACAATACTTTTTTTTCCCCCCATCAAGTACACAAAATATTATTTCAGGGGAAGAAAGGGATAAGGATGAAAACCCCAATAAAGGAATGTAACCAGCCTCTGTTTTTGATAAGTTAATGGTTGGGGAGGGGGGAGAAAACAGAACAAGCAATGTTTGATACCAAGTACTGTCGATTTAGACTGGATTTTACAGAACACACTTGCATGAATTGGCACAGCATATGTGAATGACTAATCGCTTTCCAAATCCAGAGAGAAAGAAGGGAGAGTTGCATATTCAGAAAAATACTAGCAAGCCTCGTGGTTCTCATTCACATTTACCACAATTTTATCTTTCCCTGCAGAAAGGCTGATTCTTGGCACTGGTTAGAATTTTTCTTTCTGTAGCAGCAGTTTGCACATTACAATTAACTATGAAAACAGGAGCAGTGAATGTACCCCCAGCAGACACAGTAACATTGGAAAATAGATTTTAGCAAACAAAAGTCCTGTTGAGTTAAAAGCAGACCGGGATCCCCTCCCCTGTTGACAGGCAGGGACTGATGCTTGCATGGGCACAATCACATTCCTGCAAGCTCCCAAATTCTTTGCAGAAATCCAGACAAAGCTAAAAATGTGTCCCAGTTTTGTATCTCATTCATGTCTGATTAATCATATGGGAAATGGGAAGCCTGTAGGATCAGTGCTGTTTCACACACTGCAATTTTGGGAGGCAAATCCAACAACAGCATAAAACTATGCAGCACTTCCCTATAAAATTGTCAACCTTTAGATGTAAAATTTGGGGGACAGGCAATAACTGCAGAGAAGCTTCATAATGTTTTATAGAAGGACCTATGTGTTACGGTATTTATTAGGTAACTTGTGGAAGTATTTTCTATTACTGTGAACGCACACTGTCCGTTCAGGAATGCTTGGTACATGCACTAAGTGTCATAGGTGTAGGAGGCACTGCACAGCCAAATACAAACACCCCATAATATTGGAGGTTTAAGAAGTCATTCTTCTTCATTGCTTATTATGGACACATTATCCAAAAGGGATAATCAGACCTGTTTTGTGAAGTTACTACACAACAGTCTTCATGCTTGTTAAATAAAATTGACAACACTCATATAAACACCTAATATTTTTGAGTCAAGAACTAAATATACTTTGAAAAACTGCAGAAAACAGTTTATTCTTTAAAACTTAAGCGAAATAGATTGGGGGAAAATATGTATTTGAATCTGGTCACTTGTAGGAAAGAAAAAAATAGTAAGCAGAGGCCTCAATTAAAAGCTATAAGCTATCCTTATGTTGAAGGATAATGTGAGTTCTGCACATTGATCTATTCTAACTCCATTCTCTTGGGAATTCAAGTGTTATAAGACAACTCCACATTCCTTTCTGTTATGTTTCACTCATTCCCTAGGATATGTTTTAGCTGTAGTTAATCTATGTAGAGATCCCTGAGAGCTTGCTAACAAAGTCAAGTCTGTATTTATGGGTGCTACAGTTCCAGCCTGCCTAGAAAAAGTGTAATTCCTGTGTGTTCATTTAAATGAGACCATCTCCTTCACAATCACATTGAGTAAACACATTTAAGGAAAATAACACCAAAAGATGCAGGAGAATGTACAGATTTGGAATGTCACCAACTAGTCACTAAGGATCTGCAGGTATTTTCACTCTTTGCACTCTCCTTTTACTTAGTTCACAGGAAGGTGGATAAGCAGTTGGACTCTATTCTGTGCTGCTTGAAAACTTCATGTACCTTGTGTAATCAGATCGTTTAACCACATGTTCTCAAAGCCCAAGTAATTCAAGTCTGGTTTCTGGTGGATAAATAAATGGTAACACTGACAGCATTCATTATCTCATATCTCGGGATCTTCTACACACCTAACCACAGATAAACAGTTTATCCACGGTTAGCTGGGTAGAAGAATTTTTAAGAATAGGTAATGTCATCTTCTAAAGCAAGCCTCAGTGAGTTGGTGAATTGGAAGTTTTCAGTCCATTGCATTTCTTTTAATTTAGACTTTTTGCTACAGGACTCAAATTCATGTAAGTGGCCTATAAATATATGTCTTGCTTTATTATGAGTGTGCACTCAATTAGTTTTTAAAGGATGGGCCCTGGAATAAGAATTTTCAAATCATGAGACAAAGCCAGCTGCAAATTTATTCATCTTTAGTTTGTTCATAAAAATCTGTATCATATTTAGGCTGTCTGAATAGAATTCTAGCAGAGGATTGGCACTGTCTACATCAATAATGTTCCTGCCATTTTTCTCCTACCCTTGATAAAAATGTTCCTTCCCTGGGACAGAGTTCTGGCACAACTGTGCACAAAACCAAAACAAATGAAACCACTGTTGTCCAAAAGTACTGAGGCTTCTTTTAAATTAAGAAATAGAGATGTAGATTTGCAGTCTTCATTTTTCCCTCCTATTGGAATGCAGCTGGAAGGAGACTGGAAATGCTATTTTGTAAGTGAAAAATGGGAATTCGTACTTCAAAATACTCTAAAGAGCATGATGAGAAAGCACATGCTCATGCTGAGCAGTGAGGGAGAATGTAATTGTACAAAAGAAGATGGTTATTGCTTAAGTTCAGTGTTGATCTACTTCAGTTCTTTTGTCTTTATTCACAGGATACACACATTAAATTTGCTGTATACTGAAATCTTATTCCTGACTTGAATTATACTGGTTTTGCCTGTGCATGAGTGGTATTTTCTACACTTTGAATAATGCAAACCTGTTACTGTCACTATTTATTTAAGAATAAAGTTCTTCCTTATAACTTACTGGTTGGCTTGCAGCAGTAAGTCAAACCAAACAAAACCTGTTGGAGCAAGTCCAGAAGATCAGAGGGATCCCAAGATCAGAGGGATGGAGCACCTCTGCTAGGAGGAGTGGCTGAGAGAACTGGGAATGTTCAGCCTGGAAAAGGGAAGGCTCCAGGATGGCCTAATTGCAGCCTTCCAGTACCTGAAGGGAGCCTGCAAGGAAGATGGAGAAAGAGACTTATTTAGAAGGGCCTGGAGTAACAGGACAAGGGGGAACGGCTTCACACGGACAGAGAGTAGAGTTAAATGGGATAGTAGGAAAAAATGCTTCCCTGTGAGAGTGGTGAGACCCTGGCACAGGGTGCCCAGAGAAGCTGTGGCTGCCCCATCCCTGGAAGTGTCCAAGGCCAGGTTGGA
>JAWWEE010000018.1:4579624-4651385 GCA_035221455.1 Xenops minutus | reverse complement strand
TGGGGACATTGGGACTGTGGGATGGGGACATTGGGATTGTGGGATGGGGACATTGGGACTGTGGGATGGGGACACTGGGATTGTGGGATGGGGACATTGGGACTGTGGGATGGGGACATTGGGACTGTGGGATGGGGACACTGGGATTGTGGGATGGGGACACTGGGACTGTGGGATGGGGACAGCGGGCTGTGTGTGTTTTCCAGCAGTGTCGCATTGCTGGGAAGGCTCCCCCGACCTTCCCTGGGTTTGTGTTCAGGGACCAGGTTGGGACGAGGCGCTAAGGGACTTCTTGCACTTTGACAGCACTGCTCGTGGTAGGTGTGGGGTTGAATACTTAATACTGAATACTTAAGTATTGCTCAGGCTTTGGGAGAGCTGGCCTTTTCTGTGGGTGTGCTTTATCCCCGACTCTCTGACGGGCCATTTACGGTGCTTGCACTAATCACCCTGAGACAGGAGCTGGAGACACACTCTGTCATCACCTGAGACATTATTGATGCCCTTCACATGCTACTGCTGGAAAAAAAAGGTGTCTGTTTTAAATAAAGTGTGTGAGGGAGCACTGTGCGTCTCATGTTGGAGCACATTATAGTGCAGTGTTAAGAGGCCTGTGTGCAGCCCAGGTGCTTGGCTTGTGCCCATTGATCTTACCTAAACCTTCCGAAATAGTTTCAGCTGTCCCATTGTCATGTTAAATTGGGAATAATTAGTGCTGGGTCTTAGCAGAGCATGTTACTACTGAGGCTGCAGTGTAGCTGTTTTGCTGCTCGGTTGGTGCTGACTTGCTCAGCAACACCTTTGGAAGTGGAAGGACAATGTCTTGATTTTCCTTTCCTGAAGCATTTTATTAGGCTCTTATTTTCAGAGTGAATTCTTTTAAGTTGTAAGCTTCTGGGGATGATACCACGATGTGCTGGCTTGTGCCAAAATGAAATGTAAGTTACTTCAGTCTGCAGGTATTGTAATTATTCCATTGTAATCCCGATATTTGGGACTCCTCTTGTGCTAGGCTGTGAGGTTTTTTTAAATATATAAGTCTTTCTTTATGGTATTTCTGTCGATTTGGTCGTGTAAGCCCTTCTCTGCAATCAGCCTATGTTTATTGGCCTTTAGAAGGTGTGGCATAGATGGCAAATCTTAATTAACCTTTAGCATAGCACCTCATTAAGAAGGCTGGTTTGAAGCTTTTGAAACATATTAATCCGTTGTCTAGACTTATACTCCTGATTTATTCACTAACAATCCCCAGGCACTTCAGGTATCTCTTTGCTCTTTAGATATGTATCAAAACAAATGGTAGCTTTAGAAATGTTTGCTGTTCTTTTACAGAAGTGATGATTGTGGCACCGGGGATAAGCATGGATGTGGTGGTATTAAAGGTATGCTGGTGTTTTTAGAAGGCTGAGGGACTGATGTTTATTTTCATGTGACTTTCTGGAAGTCAGATTTACAAATGAGATGATGCTTCTGTATTTGCATTCATGGACACTTTTTTATGTGTGTGGGGTAATATATGGGTTATATACCTTTTGTCATTTGTTGTCCTTGCAAAGTAGGTGTGTGCACGTGGTTTATCACTAAGCTGTGATCTCTGCTGTGTTTTTCATGATTTCTGAACTTTGATATCTCCCCAAAAAGGGAGCTCAATGTGTCTGTGGCAGCACCTCCAGGTCTCCCCAAACACCTATATTGTCTCTAATGGTCAACTAATGGTGTGTGGGTGAAACACGTTTTGCTTATTAATATTCTGTATGCTTTTTATCAGTCACCACAATTTTGAAGGTGCCTCATTAGAGATGAAGTTTTATTTTCACATTTACTGCTCAGATGTTCTTAAAAGCATCCAGTCATTCTAGCAGGAGTTAATGTACTTGTTCTCTACCCCTCACCCCAGGTTGAAGATCCAAGTTGCTTTTGGCTTGCTGTGAAAGAATGTGTGCCAGGCATGGTCCATGAAGTAGCATATGAAAACCTGAATGATGACATGAATCAGTTCTATAACAATTGCAAAGGCAGAGAGGAATTAAAACCAGTGGTGATAGAAAAAGGCCAGGTAAGGTCATTGCTCTATTGTGTACATAGATATAATCTGTTCTTTGCATTGGTTTGGGGTGAAGTATCAGATACATGCATTTTTGTGGGTTTGTATTCCTGTGTGGAAGAGCAGATAATGGCATCTCTGGGTTGTGTTTTCTCATCTCGAAGCTTCAGAACTGTGCACACTGCAATGCTTCCATTTAACAAAGAAAATGGAGGGGTATGTGATAAACTTCTTGCTTCTGAAAGACCTTTGAGTGTTAATTCAGGCTGTTTGCTGTCTTGTTCTTTGTTCCTCAGGTCTGTGTGGTTTTCAGTGAGGAGCTGCAGTGCTGGTGCAGGGCAGTTATTCAGTCAGTCCAGCACCACAGGGGTCGTTACCAACTGGGATGTTTCCTTGTGGATTATGCCAAGTACAGTTTTGTTGACTCAGACAAGTATGTGTAATATCCTTGTTAGCTAATGGATGCAGGTGCTATTAGCATTTATTCAGGTTCATAATGACAAGGTTTTGGATTAATTGAGGTGTGGGCTGGGTGCACAGAAGCTGCTAGCCAGGTGATAGGCTCTTGCAAGCGTGTGTGCAAACCAGATCTTATTTTGTGAAATTTTAAAGGTGCCTTCCATCTTAGGCTTTGGATTTTTAAAGATTCAAAGGAGAAATAATGTCAGTTTGTTATGGCTGAAATGTATGTTTGCCACTTAATGCTATTCATATAGTCTTTTCTCCCTTGCTAAGTGGCTCTATACTAAAAAAATTAAAAATTATGGCCAGTGAAAATGAGTTACAAACCATATATGGAAGCAGGGTTTCACATTCTGTAACAGCTTTTATCATTTAAACAGAAGCATGTGGGGTTTTCCCAATGTAGTTTACTAACTTGTTTACTAAAAGCTGACAGTTTGTCTTGTCATGGTGCAGAAAACAGGTGAGTTTCCACAGGTTCCAAGTTTTTGATAAAGGCACTAGAAAACTTATTCATAAAATGTTGAAAAATACGTTTTAGAGAAACCTATTCCAGCTCTTTAAAGTTTGTTTCTCTATTACAATGTGCAACCTGGAGTACAAGAAACTTAACAAAATTGGGTTTGGTAGTATTCCACTGAATTAAAACTTATATAAAATACCTTAAAATAAATCTGAAGTTAAATTATATTTTTAAATTGGCTGTTGCTTTGTTTGGAAACAATGTGACAATGCCCCAAGTTTAAAGTATGTTTAACAAGAAATAAACGTGTGGTTTACTTCTTTTGCATAATACATGAAAAGATTGAACAAAAGTGATAAATACATGGATCTTAAAAGATTGCTGTATGCAGTGTCTTGCTGGTTATTAAAAGTCTTCAGATCAAGTATAAAGGGTAAGATTAATGCTCTGGTGATATATTTGTGAGGAATAAATTCTTATTAGGAAAATGAGTACAAATGCAAATTCCTGTGTATTAAATTTTCTTCTTGTTAGCCATACTGGGTTTCTCACAGAGAAGTAAAAGCTGCAAACTGGAGTATGCAGTGCCAGGTGGTGTATGTGGTAATGGGAGGGTTAAATATGAAGATTATTAGAAGATTAATATCAAGAAGACTTGACATTGCAGAGGCAAAGGATCAGAAAGATTCCAAGTAAATAGGGTGTATATTCCTGTCCAAAGCAAATCTCTTCACCAATTGGTCCCAATGGCACTTCTCTTAGAGAAGACAGGGGTTCCAGGGTGGGAGCCAAATTCCTGAAAGGACTGTATTGTCAGGTACAGGGTAACAGGAGGATGTGTTTGAGACCAGTGGCTTCTGGAGAAGAAAATCTGCCCTGTAAAATGAGGTAATTTCCACTTTTGCTTTTCAGCATTCGAGTTCCAGTGGGAATGTTTAAAAAGCTCCCATACAGAGCAAAGAAGTGTAGCCTGTATTGCACAAAGCCCCTGACCTTGCATCTTGACTTCTGTACAGACACTGCAAAAATAGGGTAAGTAGAGTTTAATAAATATATTCTACTCATACTCATTTTAAGAAGAAGTGTGAGGTTTTAGTGCAGAATTTTGTTTAGAAAGGATTATGTTTCAAGAAGAACATTGGAAACTATTTTTTGACTTACAACATTGGTGTGTTACCGGTGGCATTCTCATACTAAATTGTAAACACTGCACTGTACCAGCTATTAAGAAGAAAATTGACTCTCTTCCAGCTGAAAGCATTTCTAGATAAAAGTTCACAGCTTGTGGCCTAAGGCTTCTGCAAATCCAGCTACTCGTGCTAAGCAGGTAAAGCTAAGCACAGCATACGAAATCATGCAGTATTATAACTCTCAGTGACTTGAAACTTACTGAGCTAAAAATCTAACATGTCTCAACAGAGGTGCTGGAGCCTGTCCAGAGAAGGGAACAGAGCTGGGGAAGGGTCTGGAGCACAAGTCTGATGAGGAACAGCTGGAGGGGCTCAGTCTGGAGAAAAGGAGGCTCAGGGGGGACCTTTTTGTTCTTCACAACTCCCTGACAGGAATGGGGAGCCAGATGGGGCTCAGGCTTTTCTTTCAAGTAACAAGATATGGAACAAGGAAATGGCCTCAGCTGGCACCAGTGTAGGTTTAGATTGGGGTATTAGGAAAAATTCCTGCACTGAAAGGATTGTTAAATGTTGGACAGGGCTGCCCAGGGCAGTGTTGGAGTCACCATCCCTGGAGGGATTTAGAAGATGTGCAGATGTGGCACCTGTGGACATGAGTTAGTGCTGGACTTGGCAGTACTGAGTTAGGGGTTGGACTTAATGATCTTGGGGTTTTTTCCAATCTAAACGATTCTATGATTCTATTATATTTTATGTTGAATGTAAGCCATCATACAAAACAATATTCTGTAATTTTGTTCAGTTCCTTTTATTGGTGAGTTGAAACGATATAATCAAGACTGAAGTAATACTCTTAAGTAGTAAGAGTCTGCTTATGTGTAGTTGGTGCACTTTGTAAGCTTTTGCATGACTTAAAATAATTTCCTCACAAGCACAAGGTTCTTTCTGAAATGACCATTTTCATGTTTGAGGGCGTGGGATAACTTGTTTTTGTTTTTCTAGACCAGCCAAAAAATGGGATACTGCTGCTATCCAGCATTTTCAAAACCTCCTCGAAGGTAAGCACTTTTGGGAAAAATAGAGAAACATTAGAGAAATGCTAGTGAACTGTTGTACTTGTATCTAAATGCAAGTTAACTATACTTGTGTATACTTGATTATATTTCAGAATGTTGTACGTTAAAAAGAAAGGAGCTGCATAAGTTTTTTTTGTATGGACTGCATAAGGCACAGATGTTTGTGGAGCTGCATTTTGAGTACTGTGGGCTTCCAAACTGCATACATTTTGGCAGTTGATTAGATTGTATGTGGCTCTTGGGCAGGCTAAATAAGGGAGCCTTCATGTAACATTTGCTTTGAACATTGGAGCCTTTCTGTATACCTAGTGTGACTCTCCGAATCAGCATCACATGGGTTGTTTTGTACAGAGGTGGCAACACCTGGTGTAGGAGTTTACCAATTCCCTTGTTTTTTGGCAAGGATGTAAACACCAGCTCAGAAGAGGAATATATTTATAACAGTTGTTAACAAATAGATCGAGCCCCATGTAGTTGATAAGTTAGAACTGCTTGTCCAGTTTGTTCCTGTCCCTTCTCATGTTTGGTGTTTCAGTTGGAGGTCTTGGGTTTTTTTATAGAAAGCCTTCAGTTTTGATACAAGGCAGGTTTTGGTCTTAGTAGAAAAGCAGCTGTTTCCTGAGGTTTTGTACTGGCTTACTTGGCTGCTGCCTGAAAAACTGCCTCCCTGTTTACTCACCCACATAAGCAACTCCACACAGAAGGTATTTGGGGAGCAGGGGATGAGCTATCAAAGCAATAAGAGGTCTTCAGGCTGATAATTTCACACACTAACTGGAGCATAACACTTCTTGCTATTTACTTATTCTCTCTCCCTACACACATCAAAGTATCGCTGTGCAAAGTAAAGGTTAGTAGGGAGCAGTAACAATATAGATATTCCCAGCCTGTCGAATAAGGAGTAATCCATACTTGTTTCAGTTGCTAGTCCATCATTAATGTGTGCAGAAGTACTTCAGGATTTGGGAACAGAGTTTTATTGGCTGTGTATGCCTGAATGAAATGCTTGACAAAGCTGTAAAGATGTGCACGTATGCCTTCTTTTGAGAAAAGTAAATGTCACAGTTGGAAAGCACACATTGGTGCTCCAGATTGTCAGAGTCTAAAAGATAAACCAAGACTTTTAGTGTAGAACTAAGAGTAGTTTGTCTAGAGAGATCATTAATCTGTTTCAGCTCTCGGTCCTCTTTCAAAAAAAACTAGGGACAACATCCTTTTTGGAACCTTTAAGTTTTTATTGTAAGGTTCTTGTTTCGTTTATGTGGAATAACAAACTTTACATTTGTTCTAGTTTCTCTAGAGGAAAAGGTTACACATTTAATTGTGATTTCTGTTTTTGTCTGTCTTGGACAATACAAGTAAAGAATACTGATAGTTTGATAAGGGTTTAATATTTTTTCTTGTTCTTGTGTTTATTACTACATTTAGAGGCTACTGAAGTTAAAGCCATGGTACAGGCACTAGAGGATAATGTGTTTCAGGTGTTTCTTTTTGTGACTATAAAAGATGAAAAGGTAAGATACTTTTGTATCTTCAAACCTATTGATATGCTTTGCGATTAGTTTAAGAGTAGAAAGCATAACTTTTGAGTTTTGAACTTCTATCAGATACAGCAGAAACTAAATCATTAACTTATTAGAGGTTCTTTATTATTCTGATCATTGTAGACTTCTGGAGAAATTCCAAGAGGCAGAAATTGCATTTTTCTTTGTCATCCTTTTTTTGGAAGTTACTGACAAGTGAAATCCAGCCAGTACTTCAAGTGGGCAACTGTGTGAATTATTTGGTGCACTTCTTGTCATACCACCTCTTTGCAGTATCATATTTGAAGATGTTTTAGTAGAGCAGCTGCATAATCTTGTTAACATAACTGGAAGTTCATACTTTTGCATACAACTGAGTCCCCAAGGATTTGGGAAAAAAAACCCAAACCTAATCTAGTTCCACTTGCCAAAATGTGCAACTTGTGCCAAATAGCTGCTGTATCTACTGCCAGACTTAGACAGCTGGATGGTAGATATGAGAGGTTTTAGGCTTAATATCACTTTATTTCTGCCAGAATTTGGTGTGCTGAGTCCAAAAGAAATAAACCAGCTAGACTGAATTAGAGGGTTCTTTTAGATTTGTAGGACTCGTAGAAAAAGTTAATTTAGGAGAGAGTTTTGGCCAGAAGCATCAAACCCACAACCAATTAACACCCATGGAAAGAACATACAGGAATATAGGACTGACTTTCCTTTTCTGAGTTAATACTCTTTAGAAAGCATTCACTGGTATTGCTTCTGTCTAGGAGTTGGTTTGTTTGCTTTGGGGTTTTTTCATATAATTTATCAAATTACTGCTGTTACTTAAAGCTTCAAATAAATTCTAGACAAGTATGTAGGGGTGTAGCTTACTGATTGTTGGCAGTGATCAATCAAGAGTTTGGTGTTTTACAGATATGTGTTAATGATGATCTGGTCACAAAGCACTTTGCTCATTATGAGGAGCCCAAAGGGAATGTGGGGAGTTCTGCAGATGATTTGGACAACAAAGCACCATTAAATGCTGAGTGTGTTCCAGTGGAGTTTGTTGGTCCTATGTTTGTTCCCAGACCAAAACTGCGCTTTGGGGAGAAGGTATCCCCAGATCCTGAGACAGGTGAGAACTGTGTGTGGCAAACAGGGGTGCAGCAGTGAACCTTCTGCCTGGGTTCGAGTCCCTTTTGTGCTGTGTAAGGCACTGGGAGGCTGAGGTGTTTGCTGATAAGGTGGTGGCATTAGGTGTTACTGATTCCACTTGTGGCATTGATCAGTGATCCAGTAGTGGGTTGTTTGGAATTTGGAGGGAATTATTTGGACAGAGTTACTTTTAGAAGGAATGGTTACCATGACTTCCCATGTATAGTGATTCATGCCTTGCTTTTTAAAAGTATGGAACCTTCCATCCCCTTGCCTTGTTCACTCAGTTCACCTGCATAGTTATTCTTTACAGAAAGACAAGTAGTTGTTGTTTTTGCCATTAGGAAGTGATAGAACTAAACAAGTCAGTGCTAGCCCATTGTAAATAAAAAGTACTGGGTTTTTGTGTGTTCAGATAATCAGAAAGGTGCATCTGCATTTTTTACTTTCTAGGTATTGCTGGTTCTAGTTCTGTTCTTGAAGAGGCATTTCAAAGGTCAATCACAGTTGTAAATGACAATACTCTGCTTGTAAGTATTATATTTTGTATTAAATTGTGAAATAATTGTGGAATTAAACATGCGTAGGCCAGATTAGTACTGTAATCATCCAGCTTGTTATTCTATATAATGGGGATCTGGGGGACTGCACCAAGTCTTGATATAGTTGAAAAGAACATTGTACTTTAATGGCTTTTTTTAAACTGCAGAAGAATTTTTAAAGATACACTACATTTCTCAGAAAATGTTGTGCCTCCTTTTGCACTCCTTTGCTATATTTTTCTGAAGATAATAGTTACCTGTACTACACAGTCTTTTGAGTGTATAAAAATGTTTCCCTGAAAAGATAATAGTCCTTATTCTGTATCATGGTAGACATTCACTGGAGTCGTTGCACACTGTGTAATCTGTCACTCTTTTCCTTCTTGTCTGTGGTGTGATGGTTTGTCATGAGTTTTCTTCATTTTGTTATAAAAATTAAAAACCTGAGACTAATCAGTGTTCATTAATATTAGCTCAGGTCCCCTTTTATAGCCACAGCTTGAGATGACTAATCTTTGGGGACAATGTTCTTGTCATAAGTTTGATTCTTAATTAGACAGTTTTCTGAAGTTTGATTCATCAAAATTGTTGCCTTAGTCAAAAAACCTTAAAATTTATATAGAAATTCTGCAAAATATTTGGCCAATCCTGGAGTTAGGTAAGAAAACCACTTTCAACTCTGTATTTTAAGTGTTGCTCATGAGCAGTGTTTTTAGTACTTAAAATATGTTTTCTTGCTAGATGGTGAATGCAACTCCAGGTTTGCCTCTGAAGGAAGATAAAGCAGTTCAAACAGACAGGTATGGTGCAGCATGTTAAATATTTTAAGTGATGATGTAATCAGATAATTGGGAGCTGTAGTATGTTTCCAGTCAGGGCTCTTAGGCAGCTAAAGGGAAGGTGCATACATGTGCTTTAGGGGAAGGAGGGAATTTGAAGCTGCTGATGGTTACCTGAATACAAGAAAAATATCTGTTCTTTCTAAACAGCAGCTTAACAAGGATGTGAAGGGGAAGTATTTTTCTGCACACTAAATGTGTTCACTTGATTTATTTTACTCTTAGTGTGATTCACACATTCCAACTTAATGAAACATGACTAAGAGTTGATTGTGCAACACTCTTACTGTGCTGAGTGTCAGTTGATAGGTATGTGATAAACCCCAGAAGCATTTTTTCTTTAATTTCAGTTTCTTAACTAATGCAAAGATAAATTGTTTCATATTTTGAAACTTTAGGAAACCTTTTTCCTACAGTCCAGTGTATCTTTGTTCAAAGATAATTGGTAGGTTCCTTGACTTTAGAAGAAAGTTCTGTAGGATTATTTTCACTAAGTTTGGGGTTTTTTTCCAAAGTGGTGATTTTTGATTCCTTCTTGCATTTATGAGGGTTTTTCTCATTGGCATAGATAATACATCAGGAGTACTTTAGGTGAATTGCTTCCTGACAGTTTGGAAATACTGGTAGTATTTATTAATGGTATTTTGCTTTTGCATTTATGTTGGATTTAATATTTGTGTGTTTCTTCAGGCTTCCACAGTTCTTAAATTCTGATTCCCTTCAGACACACGTGATTGGAAAGGATCAACAGGTATTTCAAGCATTATCTTTCATTTAACTTCTCTTGTGTAGATGTTTTGGTAGTGTTGGGTCAGCAGGGGTGGCCTTAGTGGAAGGAGTTGGGGGGCTCATTGCAGCTGCATCAGCAACAAAACCCCCTGCAGGTCAAAGCTGGGCCAGCCTGTTGGGTAGGGGATGCCTCTGTGAATGTAGGAAAGGGCAAAAAAAGCAGGGGAGGGCACAAAAAGAAAAAGTGAGAAACAGGTAATGCCAAGGTCAGAGGAGTAGGAGGAGCTCCCTGCAGGTGTTCTGAAGGCACTGCAGTCTGTAGAGGACCCACACTGGAACAGAGAAAAGAAGTGAGGGGCAAGGAGCAACAGAGAAATTGCCATCTGTGTTGTGCCTGCAGCCCGTGCCTTGTGCTGCTTGTTGCTTCAGGAGTGGGACTGGGTGCCAGCTGTACACAGAACATCCTCTGCTTCTCTTGAGGGCTTTAAGATGGTTGTGTTAAGGCCATCTTAAAAATCTATCTTTATGAACTAATAACAATGAATATTTGTCTTGTCATTGGCCTGTGTAACTTATCAGGATGTATGAATCATATTTAAAGTGTATTTACAATTTATTTGGCTCATATTCATGAAAATGCCATTTTTTTAAATACAGTGAATGCTTTTGAGTCATATGTAAGCTAAACCCTTTTTGTTAATTATTGCCTTTATCATCTATTTGTCATTAGTTTCAGAGTTTTCAAAATCTTAGGGAAGAAAAAAGCTTTGTGTTCCTCAGCAAGAAAGTTGAGCCATCATCAGTTTTGGAAGCAGCACCACTGTTTGATGGTCTGAAAAAGGTAATGCTTGTGTCATGATACTACATTGATTATCTTCTTACACAAGTATCATACCGTAACTTTATGTACTAAATATTACAGTAATACCTCTGATTGGTTGAGGAATGCTTAGGAGGTTGAATAAATGAAGCTTCAGAGAGATGCTGTGAGTACATCACAGTATCTTCTGGTACATTAATCACTGCTACAAGTGGGATTTGAGTTTTAATATTATAATTTAACACCTCAGCCCAGAAGGTTTTTTTTCATATTACCTGTTACATATAGTCTGTAGTGGGTCAAAAACTTTAAATTGCTCAGTGTTATGTTTTGTCTTTTGTTAGTGTTTAAGAACATGGTTTTCAAATGAAACTCTTGATTTCTTTTTCTGTAGGAACTTGCTCGGAACAAATTTCCAGGCCCTAACTTCACAGAGTCTTACTGTTGGCCACCAGCAGCTTGGGGATATGATGTTGTTGCCATCTCCCATCAGGGAAATGATCCCTTATTGTATATTCCACCAGTTCTTACACTTTTGCAGCAGAAAAATACCTGCCAAGCTTTGCCAAACACGACTGCAGTATGTATATATGAGAACAGAAAACCTGTTACTGCTGTAAAGTGCAGCTGGGGAATAATGATCAGAAAGCCAGTAAATGTTTAGAATGTGTACATTAATGTGAGCTTAGTGTATCTTCATGATGCCTGCCTGTGTTTATAAGGCCTCTGGTTAGAGTCTTACAGAGATAGACTGTGTGAATGGGGGAGTCCCAAACTTATTTATCAAGTAATCCCTAACAAGTAGTTCAAGTCATGGCACTTCAATGTGTGATGAAGCTTTGTTTCTATAGGAGTAGTATGTAGTCATTAAATTAAAAATTGTGTTAGCTGTTTTAAAACTATTTTTAAAGTTGTATTAGATCACAGAAATAGTTACTGAGATGTAAGGGACCTCTGAAAATGGTCCAGTACAGTCCCAAGTAGGATAAGATGCTCCTCCTTCTGCGAAATTTTTGGATCTTTTAGTACTTCTTGTTGCATGTATCCCTTTGGATCTGTAATACATGCATTCAAGAGGTGTTGTAGCACTGAAAGCCTCAGTTTTGAAGTGCTTAAAGGCTGTGTTGTAGATTGTGGCTTTACTGTAGATGCTGAAATAATACAATTCTTAAGATTCTGTACTTTTGTCTAATGCTGTGCTGTTGATTTTTGTATTTAGCCACTAGCACTTATTGTATGTCCTGGATGGAAGAAAGCACAACTTGTTTTTGACTTACTGAAAACATATGGAAGGAAAAGCTGCAGAGACTTTCATCCAGTGTTGGTGATTCTTGGGCAGAACAAGGAAGCAGCCAGACATGTGAAAATCCAAGGCTGTAAGAACCCTTTCTGTCATCTTAGTTATGCTTGAAGGCACTGCGGGCTGCCTTAATTGCAGGAACATGTGAAAGAAGCAATTTCTGCTTCTTAAGTGTTTTTAAGTGAAGGGTTTTTTTTGTTTTGTTTGTTTAAATGGTGGTTTACAACTTGTTATTGCAATAAATGCTCAGTACTTTGTGCATATAACTCAAATGTGTGCTAAAGTTGCTCCATGGAGAAACAGCATACAAGTAATAAAAAAAGCTGTTGAGAGGCTACTTAAAACATTTATTCTGTTTGCTCCCTTTGTTTAAGCCTTGGTTGATAATTGCCTTTTCAAAAGTGGCTTTTCTTGTACCAAGGGAACAAGAACTGAAGATAAAACTATGAAGGCTTGTGTAAAACTTTGTTTCAGCAGTTTGTATTCTTTAATCCATTGTTCAAGTCTGAGGCTGGTGGATGAATCCAGATCTTTTAGTAGTAGAACTGTTGGTGTATTTGCACTGATGAGGATTGGTGTAGGTTTATTTTTATATATATAGAAACACACGTGCACAATATATTTCTGTGTAGGTACCTAAGTTACAATGTGTGCTTTGTTCCACTTTTGAAACAACTTTTCTAAAGTTGCTCTTGCATGTAATTAAATATTTTCCTTCTGACTACTTGATTCTGCAGTTATCTCTACTTCCAGTGCCTTAGTGGAAAATGAAATGGCATCCTGCTTTGTGAACTTACTAACCTTCAGACGTTTCACTTGATTCCAACACTTGATTCCAAAATCTCAGAGCTTTGGCCACTCGCATCTTGGAAGAGAAGCAGAGAATGTCAGAAAATGGAGCTGTGTTCTCTATTGAAAAAAACCCAAAACCCACCAATCTGTAACATCAGGGAACGCCTCACCTTCAAGACGATCCATCTGAAATGCAAATGTGGACTTTTTAATAAAGCTGCTGTGTCCTGTGGTGTCTTATTAATATTATTTCGAGCTGTAAGTTAATTTTAACACTCTTTTCTTCTGACTTGTAGGTGAAGTAGTAGTGACTACACCGTACAGCCTTCTGAGACTGCTGGAACAGAACAGTTGGTGGTTGTATAGGCTTTGCCATCTTGTTCTTGATGAGATCGAGGTGCTGTTCTCTGACACTACTGAACAGGTAAATGGCTTATACAGTCAGTTGGTAAAATATCCTGTATCTGCCATTTTGTAGGATCTTCTCAGCTTCTCAAAAGATCAGTCTTGTGTAGAAGGAAGAAGGAGATGCTCTTTCAGAAGGAAGCAAACATTTGATAATGTGTGGATTATTGCAGCTCTTAACAGCGTTGCTGCTCTGTTTAAGTTTATTGCCAGGCTGAGAGAGATCTCTTAGAATTGTGGCAGAGCCCTGAAGTATTTCTTAGTGTGGCAGTACTTTGCTGGAAATTCTGGTAGTGTTCCACAGTTGGACTACTTATTTAAGGTGATGTCATCAGGACTAGATTCATTATGTCTTAGTGATTTTTGGGTTTTTATAAGTGATTTTATGGTGCACCCCTCGTTCTTTCTTTTTTTTTTTTTTTTTAATTTATTTTTTTTAATTTGCAAGTTACTGTATTGGCAGGTTGGGCTTGTCTTCTGGTTACCTGCTAGTTTTTGCTGACTGCCTCTGACCCCTTGGATTTCCTTTGTCTAGCCTTAGTACTTCAGAGATTTGAACAGATCCTTTTCTTGAGATTTCCATCTTCTCTGGACAGAATCCTGCATGACAGTCCTGTGTACGTGCACATGCTGTTACTTCATGCTGTCCTATTGCATTCTTTTGCTTCAGAAGTTGTTTAAAGACTAGGATAAAAGTGTACATACCAAATGCTTTCTTTTGGGATGTGAAAGTTGTGGTTTGCTGTGGCAGTGGTTTTGTGGGTGGAAAATCCAGTGTCACTTTTCCATGCTGTCACATGCTTTCTGGAATAGGATGAGAGGAGAAAAAAAACCTTTTTTTCTTTATAGGTGTTTACTGTATTAGGTTATTACAAGAAAGCCACTTCTCAAGCACAAGGGAATCCACGGCATCAGATCATTGCTGTGGGAACTCAATGGAATAAACACATCACACACTTGATGAAGGAGTTCATGAATGATCCTTACATTGTGATAACAGTTATCGAAGAAGCTGCCATCTTTGGGAATGTGCAACAGGTAAAAGTTTGGGAATGATGTCAGTGCTTGTGTGTGTGGCTGCTCATGGTTTACTGGAAGCAGGTGGTGCTGCAGGCCTGCCTTGGACTGTGGAGGTGCACCTCCCATGTGTGAGCCCAAGTGGCTGTTCAAGTCCTGTGCAAGGGAGTCACTGAATGAGCTGAAGGTCTCTTACTTTCCTCATAGGATTGAGGTGAAGATAGTCCCTTGAGTCTTTCATGATTACTTCACATTTAGACTCATTTGCACTATTTGCAAATGGTCCAGTTTGTGACCAGAATGTTATCAGGATGTTTTTTCAGTTGTTAACTGTGAGTGGCAGAACAAGGTAAGCTGTGCCAGGGCTGACTGAGTAAAATACCTGTTTTGTTGCTCTGTGCCGCACAGCATGGAACTTCTGACCTCAAATTTCCAGAAAGTCTTTTACATGTTATTGGGTGTCTTCTCACTGAAATTCCACTTGCTGTGGTGTAACTCTTAAGAATAATACAAAATTGCTAAAGTGTGATTTGAAATCTATGTCTCAAAAGGGAATAGTTTGGGGATTTAAAATGCTGAGAAATATCCAAGACTACACATTCTTGAGCATGAAAGGAAACTGAAAAGGGACAAGTTTTTGTGAGAAGTCTTAATGATTTAGCAGAACAGAACGTGTCAGTATGTGGATGCATTAGTTACTAAGAGTATTGCAGTGGTGCAGAATGCTTTGGGAGTGTGAAACTTCAGGAGTGTCAAGCTTTTTTTTATTAATCATAGAATGGTTTGGATAGGAAGGGACCTTGAAGATCATCTCATTCTAACCTCCTGCCATGGGCAGAGACATCTTCCACCACTCAGGGTGCTCCAAGCCCTGTCCAACCTGGCTTTGAACACTTCCAGGGATGGGGCAGCTTCTCTGGGCACCCTGTGCCAGGGCCTGCCCACCCTCACAGGGAAGAGTTTCTGGCAATAGCCAGTCTAAACCTAATCTCTTTCAATTTGAAATTGTTCCCCCTTGTCCTGTCACTACATGCTCTAGTAAACAGTCTTGCCCCATCTTTTTCTGTTTGTAGTGGTGCTTGAAAATTCCTAACTTAAATTGATAAATCACTTCAAAGTCATGTAAAACCTTCATATGGGGTTTTGATGATGTCATGGATTTTAATTATGCTTCTGGAAGCTGTCTGGAATGCATACATTGAGAGTTTATCTCCTCTAAGTTCTGAAGATCTGCCACTGAACTGGCTTCTCTTTGGTATTACGGAGTAATGCGTAGTGGCTATTAAAAAGAATTATGTAGTAAAATATGTATGGGTTACATGAATTACCACCCCTGTGTTTTGTATCTGCCTCTAGGTTGTGCAGCCTTGCATGAACAGCGACAAAATTACTGAGTTAGTCAAAATACTGGATTTTACCCACAGGAATCTTCAGAAGGTGCTGGTATTCACTGACTCAGTAAGTGAAGTAGAGAGGATTCATAAGGTAAGAAAGTATTTAAACTTAGATAGAAAAGTGGGGTGTTTAAATGGTGACTTTTATAACAATCTAAGCTATCCTGTGTTCTCAGAATAAAGGAGGAGTGTGAATTTGGAAGCTAATTATTCCAGCTAAAAGTAACCTCAACCTGCCCTGCCAGTGAGAAGAAAGGAACCTGAGCTTTTAGTTTTCTTTTTATATGGGAAATTAATGAGCTTAATTGCCATAATATATATTTTTTTTCATATAAGCAACCTAAATTTTATTAACTCTTTCCCTGTGCATCTCTAGAGTAGCTAAGTGGATTCTGATAAGAGACACTGCTTATTAGAGTTGATTAGAGAAGTTACTGCTGCTTTGGAGGAATATATAACTTTTCACTTTGTCATCCAGGCACTGAAGAAGAACTCCATAGTTTCCTTGAAGAAACATAAAGAGAGCAAGTGTAACACCAGCTGTGTCTCAGAGCAGTGGAGAAGAATGCACAGTTCTGGCACTCCTGTTGTGTTGGGTGAGGATTTTCTGTCCAGCTGGGATTATGTCTTCATGCTGAGTTAGGATCTACACTAAGTACTTGCACTTATCTTACCACTTCCACAGGAGCACATCCCTGTGAACTCTTTCCAGTTGTCCATTTACTTCTTAGTGCTGCAGCTGGTGTCTCTTGTTTTCCTCTTTCATGTTACTGTTGTCCCTGTATTAGTTAATAACTACCAGTATTTTCAAAGAACTACCATTGTTTCCCAACTGTCTCCACTACAGAGGGGATTAAGTCTGAAAAAAGATATACGGAGGTAATTTTCTATGTTTCAGTAGAATTTTCAAATTTTTTTGCAGTAGCAAATGCTTTTATCCATTTTCAAACTGAATTTGTTTTCCATTTTGTACATTGAAAGCAAGAAGATGGACTTGGCTCTGCTTTGTAGGTTCATACAGAGCTGTGGGCATTCCTGCAGTGTTTCAAGTGTGTTCTGTCTTACTCGTGTGAGGTACTTGGCTGTGCTCAGTTCTCTGTTTTCTGTGATGCTCACAGGAGAAACAGAATTAGCCAGATTATTAGAGCCTGGCATGAAATGCTGTGTCTGCCATATGCTGATGGAATTTTTTGACTGGGGAAATTAACACCTTATGGAAGTGTATTGGGAAAAGACCTTTTTGTTCATTTTCCAGGCAGTGGAAGGGGAGAAGGAAATCAGCTGTTATTCATGTGATGTGATGCTTCCTATGTCTGAAGTTTACAGTTACATGTCTGTGTGAAACGTGTTCAGTTTTAACAGATGACTGCCTGGAGCCCTTGGGAATTACAGATGCAACTTGTGTGATCCATTTCAGTTTCCCTTCTCTAAGGACTTTCGGCCAGCGCCTGCAGAGCATGGCTGACAACTTCTGCACTCTGAGAAAGGTTTGAGGAAACCTTTAGTGGGTTAATGCCACAGTGGTTTGTTAGTGGGGAATATATAAAAGCTTTCATAAATATTTTTTTATTACTTTTAGGATTCTTCTATAGATCAGGAACATTCAAAGGCCAAGTCAGTCATTCTGCTGGCAGAGAACAGTTCGTGTCATGCACCTGAGATTCTGGGCTATTTGCAGCATGCAGAAGCTGAAATTCCACAAGAACTGCATGATTTGACTGCCAGGTTGCTGGAATTTGAAGAAGAGAAAAAACTTTCAAGGCCCCTGTGTGCCTCTCTTAAAACATTTGGAATTTGCAAGTAAGGCAGTGTCAAGTTTTTGTGCCCTGAATGATGACTGCTGCTGATTCCTTGATGAATTTTCCTGTTGGGTGTTTTTTTCTGAAATGGGTTTTGCTCATTTTTTTTTTTCCCTGTTGCAAGTCACATAAAAGTAGTTTACAACTGAAAACAAAGAGCTTTTTTCTAAACCTGTTGTTTTTTTAATGTAGGAATAGAACAGCGTGTCCAGATCGTCATCAAATTAACTTATCAATAGACACAGCCCAGAATATCCCAGATGAAATGACAAAAACAGCTGAACGGGTGTCGGTAAGTTACAGTTTTCCTTAGGTTTGGGTACCAAGAGGACCAGTCTTAAACATCTACTTAGTATGTTGCTTTTTTTTTTGTATTCCATTAATCCTTCTGCAGTATGTACACCATTTGTCTTGGCTATTTGTTTTGTTTGGGGTTTTTAAATTTTTTATTTCTCTCTCTTGCCTAAGTAAGCGTGCTGGATTTTCCTCATGGCCTTAGCTTGAACTGAAATTGTTTTGCAAGTGATTCTGAGTTTACCTCAGTTTCCAGTTGCATGGGAAGAGGACCTGTATTCTGTTTATTCTTTCCCTTTATAAATTGAGACCTTATACCAAAATTAACAAAGATGAAGGTGTATAGAAACTTCAGTTATGTTTCTTATCGGGGAAACACAAAGTAATCTTTAAAAGTGAAGAGAAGTCGAAGATGATGGATGTGTTGTTGGAAGTGAGGATTTTTTCTTAACTGACTTGTTCATGCAAACTTGATGAAAACTGAGTGTTTTCTGGCCTTGGAATTTGAAACTTGTGTTTTCATTTGCAGTACCCACAGGAAATGGGATACAGCTCCTCTCTTACATAGAAGAGTTCAGTTACTTTTTATTAAGATGTCAGTGCTTTGGAAAACTGTTTTGCTACAGAGTGTTGTTCTAGTTGGACTTTCTTTAATCATCTCACATTCAAGAAATCTTCATGGCTCTTGGGTACATTTTGCTATGGTGGTTCTTCACATCCCAGTACCAGTTTGTGTCTCCAGTTTCCTTAGAAACTTTACCTCAGGTGCTCTCCCAGCAGTAGTTGTGGCCACTTCCATTTCCTCATTTAGTTCTGGCACCTGGCTGGCTGTCTCACAAATGGGTTATCCCTTGAATCAGCAGTCACTTTCTTTTTTTCTTTGGAGCCCCATGTGATGTTTCTTTCTTTGAGGAACCTCAGGTCACCTGGTGGTTACTGTAGGATTTCTAATAAGTGGGCATTGCCTTTCTGGCCCCCACTGTCCTTCCTCTCTGGCCTCACATACCCACCTGCAGCTCAGCACTCCTGCCTTTTGGATGGAATCACCCAACATGTTATGCATATGTGTTGACAGCTGTATATTTGTTGTCTTTCATTTAAGTCATTTTAGTGCAAAAAGAGCAATCAGTGCTTCTAAAACTCCCAGTAAGGCTGGAGAGCACTCGGAGTTGAGCTGGAATGGTGTGGAATGCCTTCGTGGTGAGTAATTGGCAGGGTCCACTGGTGCTCACTAGAATGGAATACCATCAGCTGAGACCTAACAGTCCTTAAATTTCTCTCTACTGAACTACAGGCAGTTAAGATTAAGAATAATAGTAGCAATGTTCCATCTTCTGAAATGTGTGTGTACAGCAGCATCTGTCACCTTTTTGGGCTGGAAAGAGGCAGGTGATCTTGGATATAAAGACTTATATTTCACTGGTTTAAGGAATCCTCCAGCCCTCCTTTCTGCTTGTGTGTTTGATCCTTTCAGATAGTTCCTCTCCACATTGTGCACGCTACAAACTACTTTGGTCGAATAGTTGAGAAACAAAAGGACCAATATGAAGTTCTTGCTGGAGAAATGAAGAATTATTTTAAGGTACCAGGACACAGAATTTCTGCTAACACAGTGAAGAAGTCAGCATTTTATGCATTATATGAGGGAGTCCTTTGCCACAGGTAAAATTTTGTTGGCTTTTTACTTTATTCATGTGCATGTTTTTATACAAAGCTTTTTAAAAATTTGACAAGTTAGGTTAAAAAAAAAGGCAATCCATTCCTAAAAGCAGCAAAAAATTACTGCTGTTCAAATCATGCTTTTAACAAGTTCTCATATGCTCTCTAAGTTCTGAATGGCAGACAGGATGATTATCTATGCACATACATGTGGTTATACAGAGTGTGCTGTGAAAAAATCACTTTTAAAATGAGAGCATATTAAAATTATCATAATGGATTACATGAATAATAATTCTGTGTTTCATTTCCTACTGTATGAAGGGTTCAGGTGTTGGATGTTCCAGCAAAAGAGGAAGAAAAGTCTGTCTGTAAGGTCACAATTAAATATATAGATGAAGGCAGAACAAGTCAAGTCAGTAGTGACCAGCTGCTTCACTTACCTGCAAGGTTTCAGAGTCTGCCACCTCAGGCTGTGGAATTTGTAGTTTGTAGAGTGAAACCTATTGATAATGAAACTGAATGGAACCCAAAGGTAATATTGAGCAGTTTTTGCATGGTATTCCCGTTATGTTCTTTACCTTCTTTCTGTGTGTCACTTTCTACAAGAAAACAGTTACAAACTGTAAACTTAGGTACCAAATTTCATTGACTTACTCCTTGAAGGCTAATGCTGTTCTAACCTCCACTGAAGTTGGAGTATTCCACTGGTTTACTCAGAACTGTATTTATTTATTGAGTACCCTTTTCATTTTTAAGCTTGGAAGATTGTTTCATTTATCGTTAGTTTTATAGTTTAAGTAACTGTAAAGCTGTGTTGGTATCCATACAACTGAAGTGCAGTGATGCCTTGTTTTTCCCTAGGTGACTGATCACATTCATCACAAAATTAAAGGAAAACTACATCATGCAAAAGTAGTCCATACCTTGGGACAGACAGCTTGGGTTGACCCAGTGGTAGGTATAGAATGATAGGACTATGAAATCTTTGTATCTTAACTCCATTATAACAAGAGCACTCATTCTTACCTCTCCTTGTGTCTGTTCCTGTAGTGATTTTATCCTGTGTGATACTGAGGTAGTGGTGCTGGTTAATTGGCTGTGATGGTGTCTGAGCACTAGAACAGGTTGCTCAGGAGTTGTAGAGTCTTTGTCCTTTGAGTGCTTAGGAGTAATCTGGATGTTGTCCGAGACTATTCTACAGAGTTAGTAACAAAAGTGTATTTTGGCAGAACTAGTTTTCAGGAGTTCTGTATAAAATCAGTTCTGTAGTTCATCATGCATTCCTCTGGAAGAATGAAACTTGAGTGCTCCAAGATGGTTTGCTGACATCCAAGAGCTCTTGAACTAGACTGAACTTACTCTGTTTATATTTTTAAGTCTGCTGTCCCTTACAGCTCTTGCACTACTTTGCTGTTTACTGTAGTTTTTCCACAAAATAAAAAATACTGAAGCTTTTCTGCTTTTTTTTCTTGGTCAGAATAGAAAGAATGGCTGCTCCTATTCTTGTTCCTGGATTTTTCTTATTTTACAGTTTCCCATATGTTAACATCCAGCAGGAGACTTGGTCTTGTGGAGTGAGTCAGCTGAAAAATTGAGTGGAAAGAGAAAATTATCTAGAAGTCATTCTATCTAGGAGATTCTCTTTCCATATGGTTTATCTTAACCTTTCACCAATTTGTAGGCTTTGGTTTTTCTTTAGTTTTTCTTACCATGCTCCCCACCCTCTTTTCCCCAGCAGTTTTCTGTTTGGGACTCGCAGTTATTCTAACTATGTGATGTGTATTTCTGCTGTCACTTACATGATCAGGGCTGGGATTGTTTATTTCATTGCCCCCCTGGTTCTGTTACAGGACAAACTGCCAGTTACTTGAGCCATTATCACAGTGGAAAAGATGATAATACTTGGTTCCTTTTTGAAAATGAGAGGACTATGCTTAAAATTTGACTTAGAGAGCAGGTGGGAGTTGGAGTGAGAGCATTTAAGAACTGTGGTTTCCATTTGTTGTGTTGTGGAATTCAAGATCGGGGTTGCCAGCCTTTCCAGTGTGAAGGTGTGGATCAATGAGTACAATATTCGGTCCGAGATTTTGTCCACGGGGCTGGGAACTGACAATCCAGAACATCTAGCAGCAATTCAGAAGCTGTGCAGACACGTGCAAGTACTGGATCGTGCAGAGAGCTCAGAGCATTTGTAAGTGTTTACAGACTATTTTTAAGCATATCATTTTCTGAGAAAAAAAATTCTATTTAATTGTAACTGATATTTTTGTTATTACTATTACTGACTTTGATTTTCATTTAAATGCAGAAAAAATTGTTTGTGATATCTCTACTTCCCTTTAACTATTCCTGACCCACATAACCAGAAGGGAAAGAAAGTTCCAATTCTAGAAAATGTTAATCTTCAGTTTGGGCAGCTGTCATTGAAAATAAATTTCAATACTTCTGTCTGACTAAACAAGGTTTTTAAAATACTTTGAAAGAAAGTATTTGAACTTGCTTTCTGAGTAGTTATTGTTTGGTAAACAAAGGTCCCTGGAATATCAGCACAGGCTGTGGTGTCTCAGGGCTGAGCAAGTTCCTTTAGGCTGTTGTTTGTGACTTCACCAGTCAGCAAGAGGAGGAAGCCTGACCCCCTCCATACTCCATTTCCATCTTAGACTGAGGCTCCTGCATTCCTGTCTAAAACTGTGCTGGATTTTAATGTTCACCAAAGGATTTGGCTTTTCCCCTATTTTGTTCAAAGTTGGTGTATGAGAACAGTGTTTGCACTGTGTTAGTGTTTGGAAGGCTTTTTTTCAGCTTTTATTCCTTACAGAGAACTCTCAGGTTGTGAGATTTCTCCTACCTCAGGCACAACCTTTTTGCATTTATGTCTTCTTCAGTGCTGTTAGTGAACAGGAAAGGAAGGTTGGGAACCTCCACATGGCCACCAAAGCATGTAATGCCAGAGACCAGACACCTTTGTTGTAGTGCTGTGTGCCATAGCTCCATCTCAAAGATGTGTAATGCAATTGCTTGGATCACTTCTTGCAGATTCACTAAGCCTGATACCTCCATTGAAACCTTCAGAACATAGTGCAGACTTTGTTAGTAAGGTACAGGTTAAGTAAGGGGGACTCAGAGAGCTTCTGTAAGGTGAAGTTGACTGAGTATCACTTGGGGTTTTCTTTTAAGACTGTGTTTTCCTATGTTCAGAAGCACAAAGGAAGACGCAGCTGGTCTAGAGGTGTCCAGCCCACAGGATATGTCAAGACAAGAAAATTCTTCTGAAAGCTCTAATACTTCTGGGATTTTTCCATACGGTAAATCTCATAACTTCCTAAAGTTTTCAAACTTGTATTCAAGCTAGGTGCTTCTAATGTAAATATAAAACTGATTGTGCCAGGTGCAGACTGCTCTTAGTATACAGAATAGCACCACATACTTGTTTGCAGTAAGCCACAGCTGCCTTACAGTGAGAAGTTGGGGGGTTCTCATTAATGCAGCTGTATGGCTGTTTATGGAATGCTCTGTCCTGGAGAGACTCCAGTGCTTTGGCTCTGAATGAAATGTGTGAGCAGGAACTCTGCTGTAGAGAGGACAAGGGCTTTGCTGTCCAAGGCCACAGGGCTTCAGGGAGTTTAAATACCAGCTTGAATAACAATGTTGTTCTCTGGGAGGTTAATTTTTCTCCTGAGATTCGGGATGGCAGAAAATGGCTTTTTTTTTTTTCCTTAATCTAATCTCAAGGATGTGGTACTTAGTCAGTAGAGGCTTAGAAGTGCTTAGATGCAGCAGGGGGACAGACAGAGGATTACCTGCCAGCAGCTGACACCGGAGTTTGGAGCAGTGAAAGCTGAGCAATGGAAAAGTTGCGGCAGACACAAGTCAGATGAGATCCTGGAGTGCTTATCACAGAAGGCTTTTTTCCCCCTGGTGTAGTAGAGTCACACTAAATGCCATGTTTCAAGCTGTGATGGTGACACCAGTGTTAGTTGTTTCATCCCTGAAACAGCTCTCAAAATGGCATGTTTCAGGGTTTCAAATAAATAAGGTATTGAAACTGGAGAAGTCTTTTACCTGACCTGAAAAATTGCATGTCTGGTGAGGGCTCTTTTTCTTACATCAGCTATAATACTTGTTTGTTAAAATTTTTGGTTAATTAGGATAGAAAGTATGCAATATAAAGGCCAAACACAGTCTTGCAGTAGTAATTTCATTGATAGCAAGTTATTTTTGTGATGGTACTGGGGTGTTCTGGAAATAGCTGTTTCTACAGTGTAGGTATAAAAGGTGTTTCTGGATGTCATTTTAGATGATGTAGCCCAAACAGAGGAAGCAGAAGATTCTAAACTGCATCAGCAGAAATGGTAAGGAAATGGAGAGTGATTGTTCCCATCTTGCTTTCATGTGAACTGCCAAACAGGATTGTCTTTGTGTCTGTGGTCAGCTGAAAAGTTTCTTTTGCCTGTGAGAGGTTGGTCCTCCTAGCACATATCACAGTATTTGCTGTAAAACACATTAGAATAACTCCTTAATAAGTTACAAGAATCACAGTTAGCTTTTCCTTTGGCATTTCAAGATCAGATTATGCTCCTGAAATGAGTAATTGTGATTCTTTTGGATATCCAAGTTAATGGAGTGTGTCTCCCCACTGGAACTAGTAGGTGTGCTCCTCCAAAGCCTTGGGACTGTCGTGCCTTTGTAGAAAACTTGACTGGTGCCTCATCAGCTGCTGGTGTCAGTGCCCCTACAGATGGGGGCACTTGGCTGAGTGTGGGACTCCAGGGCAGAACTCTGGCTGTGTGTGACAGCCTGGCTAAACCTCATGGTTTTCTGTTTTGGAAAATAGTCCCACCAAACTACCTTTCTTTCAGCTGTCACCCAGAAATCAAGTGGTTTCAAGATAATGAGACTGTTACACTGAAGGTAAAAATACCAAGTGCAGCTGACACTAAATGCAAGTTCTCTAAAGAGAAGATGGTTTTCAGGTAAGTTTAAGAAATTTAAGTATAATCAAAGTGTTTTATGATCAGTTTGCATTTAATTTTTTTTATATTGCAGTGCTAGTTCAGGAGAAAAACTTTATTTGGCTGACCTGGAGCTACAAGAGTCTATACTTGCAGAGAAGTCCACATGTGTGATTAAGGATACAGAGGCTGTGATTGTTCTGGTAAAAGAAAAAACAGGAGCATGGTGCAAATTACTGAAGAACAAGGTGAAGTGAAAATGAATTTGAGTTACTGAATGTTTTGAACACATTTGTTGTGTGTCAGAGCAGGTATTTCAAACAGTGTTTTTGTCAACAGAATATTCACGTGTCTTTAGATTTCGAACACTGGGAAGAGCCTGAAGAGGAAAGTCCTTTTTCAGTAGGTAAGGACTGAAACAGTCTGTGTTTATAATACATAAAATGATGAGCCTCTTTGTCTTTTCACGTCTTTTTCTGAAATCAGAGATGTGACGCTTGGCAGGTTGCTCAGGTTCTCTGAAAAAAAGGCTGAGAGGACCTCTAACAGCAAACTAGAGGCAGCCGAGCATTTTTCTATCAGAATAGCACAGGAAAAAAAGGCAGAAGTTTTGAGTGTTTTGGTCTAGTTTGAAAAGTGTGGGGTTTAGTTGGCTTGGGCCATTTAATACTACCATGTATTTGTTTTGAAGCTTGTTTTTTCTTGGTTTATAAATGTTGTACTTTGTTAATTTCTCCTAGGTGCTGGAAAACTGAGTTTCCCTGCTGCAGGAACTGAGGAATGGTTTGACTCCTCAGAAGACAGTGATACAGAAAGTGATGAATAGGTGGGAGGAAAAAAAATCCTTTGTCCTCTGATAAGAGTTATGTTATTGTTAATTTTTATTTAGACAAGTTAATGTGATTGGTGATTGTTAATTTGATTGTTGATGTAATTGCTGATAAAAAACATTAGTGCCCGCAGGACCTGCCTACAACTGTGCTTGGTTATAACCTTACCCTGTGAACAGGTATTTGCGAAGCTGTACCTGTTGCAGCAGTACTTAAGAGCTGATGTACCTGTAGTTTGGTCTTCCTCTGTATTGTGATGCAAACAGAAGACTCAAATCACCTACTTGAAAAAAAAAAAAAAGCCTGGTTTTTCTTTGCCTGTTTTGTTCTTTGACTTGTCTAATATCTAAAGCTCAGAATATTTTGTGATTCTGTGAATGAAGACTTTGCATCTGAAAATGGGGAATTTTGTTGTCTATTTTACACATTGAAAACAACAAGATGGACTTGATCTGCTTTGTGGGTTCATACAGAGTTGTGAGTGTTCCTGTGGTGTTTCAAGTGTGTTCTGTTTTTCTCCAGTGAAGTCCTTGACTGTGGATTCTGTGTCACAAATGGGCAGTTTTGCCACTTAAATAAACACAAAGGTATTGGCCAAAGAAGGGTTTAATATGAATGTGTGAAAATACAGCTTTACACAGTTCAAGGGCAAGGGTCACTGTTGTTTAGTACCCAGGTTATTGCATATAAAGGAAGGCTGAATCTGAAGCAGTTTGCAATGATTTACACAGGAAGGCAGTAGAGGGTCAAGGGTGCAAAGGGTATGAATTCAAAGAAGGGTGCAAAAGGCCTTAGCAGCATGTAATTATTGAGTACTGTAACATTTCCAGAGTGCTTCTATATGGTTCACTACAATTATAACAGTGGCTTAACTATAGATTTGTAATCATAATCAATTCACAGGCATGCAGCTAAAATGATGTATATACCTATTTCTGTCCAAAATTCCCCTTGGGTTCAGTGAAATACATCACCTCCCTTAGCATTTCCCCAGGGCCAAGGGTTGCACCTCAAGGAGGGTGGAGATGTGAGAGGGGTGATGGTACTTGTAGTAAACAAGCCTGAGGGGCTGTAGGGTCTGAGGGGTCCTGCTCCTGGGGCTGCAGCCTCACCCACGACCGCTGTTTATGTGGCACAGGATGATTGACTTCGGCTGTCGGTGTTTCCACCCTGGCCACAACCCGGGACGGGAGCTGCTTTGCTTTTTGTGCCCAGGTGCGACAGGGGACGAGGGGGACGCTCCGGCTGTCCGTGTCCCCCGCAGTGGCACACCCTGGATGGTCCAGGGCTGTGCTGCCGCCCCGTGCGGCTGCCTGGTACTGCAGCCCCTGCGGGACGGGGGACCACGGGCGGGGGATCCCCGTGCAGCCCCCCGCGGATGGCAACAGGGAGGGATCCCCGTGCAGCCCCCCGGGGATGGCAACAGGAGGGGATCCCCCTGCAGCCCCCCGGGGATGGCAACAGGGAGGGATCCCCCTGCAGCCCCTCGGGGATGGCAACAGGGGCGATCCCCCTGCAGGGGCTGGAGAGGGACAGGAGCTGGAGGGGCCCCCGAGAGGCGCAGAGGGACAGAGGGAGGCATCCCTCAGGCACCTGCCCAGGTGAGGCGGTCCCGCCCCGTGTGCCCCGCAGCATCCCCAGCCCCACGGCCCGCACACCTCACACACACGGCGGGGTCTGGGGTCTGTCCCCAGGGCTGTGAGACCCCCCCGCTCCCTTAGGAGGGGCTGCCGGGTGAGCGGAGCTGTAGAAGAAGGGAGAAGGAGAAAGAAGTGTCTGGACTGGCAGAGCCGTCTGGCAGCCCCGAGCGCTCCGAGCCTGGCTGCCCGGGCACTGCTGGCTCCCTGCAGGGCAGGAAATTCGGGAAAGCTCCAGATTCTACTCCTTGGCAAGTGTGGGGGCCGCCTGTCCCTCAGGGCTGCCGTGAGCAGGGACCCCAGGCAGGGCTGGGAGCAGCACAGCGTGCTGTGCCCTCGGGGTCCCTCGGCGCACCCTGCCCCGGCCCGGGCAGCTCGGGTCGGGCTCCTGAGGGGGCAGCCACGGCAGAGACACCTCCTTCCAGCCCCTCCACGGCTCCAGAGCCGGCAGGAGCACCCGGGGGGCTGTCCTGTGCCAAGAGCGGCGGTGCCGGGGCTGTTCCTCGCCCTGGAGGTGAGGGTTTCCCAGTGCCCAGCCCAGGGAGGGTGTCCTGGGGGAGCAGCAGGCTCTCCTGTGCCCTGGGGGAGCAGCAGGCAGGCTCTCCTGTGTCCTGGGGAGCAGCAGGCTCTCCTGTGCCCTGGGGGAGCAGCAGGCTCTCCTGTGTCCTGGGGAGCAGCAGGCTCTCCTGTGCCCTGGGGGAGCAGCAGGCTCTCCTGGGCTCGGGGGCTGCAGGGGTGGCCCCTGCCCCCGGGGTGGAGCGCCCAGGTGAGCCCCGAGGGGCGCTGTGAGGAGCTGCCGGGGCGGTGTCTGCTCCCAGCGCCCACCTGAGGACACGGCCGTGGGCACGGGCAGCCACCTGAGACATCTTCTGGTCGATTGTCCCGCTCTGGAGCCCTGGCACCCCAGCCGTGTCCCTGTCCTGTGTCCTGGCACAGCCGGCAGCTCCGAGGGGACAGCACGGACACAGGTCAGGGTGCCCTCCAGCCCCGCTGTGAAGGGGCATCTGGAGGGTCCTGGAGGGGCTGGGGGACACACAGGGTGCCTCGGTCACCATGAGTGCCTCAGGAGGGGACACGGGAATCCTGAGAAGGTGGGATGAGCAGGAGTGGGGGAGTCCCTCATGTCTGCCCCATCCAGCCCACAGGCTGGTCCAGGGCGTGGAGCAACACAAGAACCTTTCTCATTTCCTTTATTTATTTAACAAAACACCTCTCAAAATAAGCTTTATGTGCCTGATGTGATTTGCCTGAGTTTTCAGTGGTATGCACCCACTTAGCATGTGTTTTAACACATCCATTCTAATCTTTTCCACATTTGTGGTTCTGCTTTCCCAGAACAAATGCTTTGGCAGTGCCATTGCCCTGCCAGAAGTAATTCCAAAGGGAGAGTGCTGCTTTGCACTGGAACACATGGTCAGAAAGAGCCATAAAAATTGGGGAAATCAGGCTGGTTTGTTATGCTTTTTACAGCATTTATTTTGCATCTCTCTGGTCTTTCCACCCACGTGGAGTTTCTCATGGTTCACAGGAAACTCTACATTTTCCCTTCAGGAAGGTCCTGGGTCAGATCACAGCCCTGTGGGTGATCCCCATCAGAGCCCACCCCACTGGGCAATCACTTCACATGTCCTACAGGGTGGGGAAAACTGCCAGAGACCACTGGCAGCAACCTGGAGTCGGCAGAGGCTGAGGGATCTCTGCCCACAGACCTTCCTCAGAATGCCATCAGCACAGCCTGGTGCTGGCCATGAATGTACTCATTAAAACCTGGTCAAGAGTTCCCTTGAAAGTCATGCTTTTATTGATTTAAGGTGTTCACTTTTCCCTACTGAATAAGATATATATATATATCCTGTGGTTTTGAATAGGGACCAAAGGGAGAGTTACTTCCAAAAATAGTCTGTGCTTGTGCAGCCTTTAAAAATGAAAAATAGATTTTTAAAGAGTAATGGTTAACAATATGCCCCCATTACTCATTTTTAAATTGCTTTTTTTGGCACAAAACACTTTTGTGGTGGAGCCTCTGTTCCATAGTTGGAGAGAATCCAGCATTTTAACTCTTTGATCAAACTCACAAAACTCACAATTATTCTGTCTTCAGTTGTAACATGGAACTCCCAAAATAGGTTAATGAAAAGCTCCCAACACACACTTTTGTAGCCCTAAGCTACACACAAGACTCTAATGGGGATCCTCTGCTACAAATATTCAACAAGTGATTGGAATAGTCGAATGTAACTTATAACAGTGTTAAAAAGCAAATCTCAGTCCTCTCAGCTAAAGATCATATTTCTGAATGTTTTTCACATGATTCATTAGGTTCTAACATTGAGTGTCATCCCTTTGAAAGCAGAGCTTGATAAGGTACTATATAACTTTTTCCTCATTAAAAGTCAACTATATCTTGATCTTACAGAGAAATGAGAGGATCCAAACTATTTCCTGACAGGAAAGGGGAGCAGAGATGCCTGTGTCGTGTACCTGTCAAGCAGGAAGGTGGGAAGAAGCACAGGTAAGGGAAATAAGTCTTAACTTACCAAGATATTTCAAGCAAAGTTTGCTGTATCATGAAAAAACCAAAGTATTAAAATCACCTTTTAATAGTACCTGGTTGGCATGGCAGCTAAGGAAGACTTATGAAACAGTTGATGTGTTCTTGCTTTCCCAGGTTTGAGTTTAAAGACCAAAGGTGCACCTACAGCACCTGGGGCAGACAGTTGTCAGCAAAGCTTTTCTGATCCATGATTAGTCACTATTTTGCTTCCAAGAAGGGAACTCATGTCTAGCTGTCTCAGGATGTGTAACTTAAAGGATTTGACACTGTAGATATACCCTAATCAAAATTATCTGCTCTCACCAGCTGTTATGCAGAGGATAGTTTGTGTAATTGCTACCAGGTAAAGCTGATTAGAGATCACAGATCAGATTTTAATTATTTTTTGTTTCATTTCTCCCTACCCTCCTTCTCTACATCTAATATCTCTTTCTTTTTCCCCTCTAAGAAAATAAAGCTTAAAAAACCCCAAACCCTCAAAAATTTTCAGCTTTGCTTGATCATTTTTCTCCTCCTGTTGTTTTTTAATTTGGTTTGACCACAAAACCAGACAACCCATTATTCACCCAACTCTACTAATGAGCGTCTTTCTCAGATTTTATGTACCCTGCATAATGAAGAACATCTGTACCTTGAGGAAAGCCTGACATCTCCCTGCCTATTCACCAATTGCTTTTTTCTCTTTTCTTCCAATGCAATACTACTAAAAGCAATACCTGGGAAAGAAAACTGGCAGAGTCTCCAGAACATTCTATTCTGGTCACCTTCCCTCAATATTTCAGTAGAATTATCCAATTCATATGGTAATCATTTCCTTCTAATCAATGTTTCCTATGTAACCTTGCTTATTCATTCCTCCTTATTCCCACTTGCTAAGAAAGCCAAATGAGACTATTGGGGGCATTTGTCTGTCATGATAGGAAGAACAGATTGATCATGCTGGCAGCATGCTAACAAAAAGATGTTTTCCATTAATCAACACTTATAAATAATTTGTCAAAGGTTACAGAGTGCTTAATATATTCCTTAATAAACAGTTATTACATGGACCAGCCAACCAATACATTACTTATAACTACAAAAACTCTTCTGTTATGCTTAGGGGCCTCTTGGCCTTTCTGAAAACCAAGGGGCATCTGCTATCCTGAACAAAATGCTGACTGCCTAGTCTTGTGGAAATGGAGTATTTTGTGCATCACTGCCATAATGTGTTTAATATGAATTTATTATATTTTTGCTATTCATATTAACATTAGTAGTATTAGTAAAATTTTGCACCTGGTACTACTGTGAACTAGTTATACATTCCATTTTATGGACATGGGAAGCAGCCTAGGAGATTAGGCAGCTAGAATTTAATTTCATTTAAAGCAGTGGAGAAATTGCACTAAGATTTTTGCATAGAATTAGTACCAGAGCTTTTCTGGACTGGAGACTAAACAATATTCTCATCATTATCCTCACACAACAGATTTTATGAAATGTAGGATTTAGAGAGGACAAGGGGCTTCTTGGCAATGCCTTTCAACTATTTTTCATAATGTTCCAAAATGGTTACAGTGATTTTAAGTAAGCAATATTTTCAGCAAATGTGTTTTAATCAGCAAAAAAGCATGCCAGATGGTTGCAGGTCATACATATGATGATTAACAATAAAAATGGGTTGATAATGTCAATAACTCCAGAGCTAAGAGAAAGTTAAGCATGAGTAAACATCTTTGAAGATAATGTTTGAACCCCTGACCTTGGTGCTTGGAACAGGGGAAGCTGGTTCTCATCTAGTGGACCTCATTATGCCTCCACATTACAGCCTACACAGTCTTAAATCTTTGTTTCAGTAATTTTTCTATAGGAAACAGTTTAATTTTGTGTAGCATGTATGAAATATATTTGCAATAGAAACAGATGTTTTTATTTCTCTAACCAATTAAAATTCTAATATCATAAATAGAATATACATATTTGAACAAGACAAATATCTCAGTCTTCATCAGACTACAGTGAAAATACCTGAAATAATGCCTTCTCAAACTTGGACAGGTTTCCTAAAACAAATTTGCCTTCAGCATCCATGTTTGCACTTCAGCTTGTTGTTCTGTGCTTAATCAGATACAAGCCACAGTTTGTTTCATGCTTTTAATTTTGATATTTTTCACAATGGTTTAGCTAGCTTAGACTGATTGCTCGGCTAAATATGTAGGATGATAATTAGTTTAAAAGCATATAAGATTTATAGAGCAATTCTCCATCAACTCATTATTGGCTACACTAATGACGTGGTGTGCACTAATAGAATTAGCCTGGGCATACTGGGGTAAATATGAAATATAATACTTATCAATTGAATGTTTAATACAGCATTACCTGACCCAGGAATCAAAAATGAAGTTAATTTGATATGGGCTATTTTTTATAGGAGGGAAATTCATGGTCCCTGTCAGAGGACAGGGCAGTTGTGGCAGGAACAATCCTCGCCCTCCTCACTCTCCCAGCTGACATATTTCTTATCCAGCACCTGGATCCTCCTGCCTGGTCAGTTCCTGTGCTGTTCCCACTCACACACATTCCCACTGAGCCATCCCCACACTCCCACTCAGCCACTGTGCTCAGGACAGAAGGATATGTGTGTGCTGGAGACAGTAGGATATTCAAAGAAAAGCACCCTAGTGGCTGAGGTACTGGGTCCAGAAGATTTCATTTTCCTTTCCTTGTTCAAAGTTGCTTTATTTCAGTCCTTAATTTCTTAATGCTTCAGCTATCCCTTTGTAAAATGAGGATAATGATGTTCCTTTCATCTATCCAGACTGCAAGCATTTTGGAACAGACACTGTGTTTGGCCATGAACACCAGAAGGCTCTGAACACAGGACATGCTCATATTTTAAGTTAAAATAAGTAATTCTGGCAAGATATAACAAAAATTTAACCAAATCAGTTGTCTTTTGAAAAGGACTAGTTCTACCAGTTGTTCTTGACCTGATGTCTGCACTTGCTAGTTTAAACATCTCTGGAAATGAAACCAGGGTGATAGCCAGTAAAAATAGAAGAGGTATGACAAGTTCTTGCTTTAGCCCAAAGTAAGTAGAAATAAATTGAAAAACAGTACTCTGTAGATCAGACTCTGAGCGGACTGAAGGATTTCACAAGAAGTCTTCAAAGCCAGACCTAGTTCTGTTCCTGTGCTTCCTTCACTGGGAAGGAAAATTTTGCTGCTACTGAGGAAGGAGAATAAATCTTTTCATTTACAGCTGGATTTTCTGGAAAAGCAAAAGGCTCTGGCAACAGCACCTTTTGAACAAATATCTTCTGCAGGAGCACTTGAGATCTCCTTAAAGCACATTGTGCTTCAACATTTGTGTGCTAAGATAACTTGGGATATTCTGGTTAAGACCCCCTTGATTTCAACAGGAATCTTTCTATTCATTTTGAAGAACTTTGGGTCATGCCCTAATAGTGCAACTTTAGGAGGCTTCTATTCTGTTTTCCCTAAGGATTCATGTTTTATTTTTGCAAAATAACTATCATTACATAGTCAAATAATGTAGTACTTTAGTAGAACAAAGATAAATGCCACTGTGCCTCTGAGGAGGTTAAGTATCCCTGGAAAAGCTATTTTTCATTATATTTGTTTAAATTACAGAGAGAGAAAGATTAATTTTGAAGGGTTTATTAATTACTGGCAGCTCTCATAGCTGTGTTACAATATAGAGGCAGCTCATTTAAAAGTTCATAATTTACTTTACAACTCAACCCTCTGTAGTCTTGTCCCTGTTGTGCTGCTGCTTTTCTTTTCAACTACACCTGTATCATCTCTGATCATCCTGACAGAAGTGATGTGTGTGGAATTTGCCACATTGCTTCTGCATAAGCATAGAAGAATAAATCGTGGCGCTTTAGTGTTTGTATCATGTTCCCATGTTTTAGGTCTGAATATCTCTAGCTTATAAGCAGCCTGTTTATTTAAATGTGCAAATTTGTAGATGCTTGGCAATACTGTGTCAGTAAAAGGTTTTATTCATTACCCCATTTTCTACTTGGTTTGGCTACTCCTCCCTAGCAAGGAACAGTTTGGCCATCTCTGCCCTCCCCTCAGGTGCTGCTGAAGGAGAAGAGGCTGACTGGCACATTGCAAAGCTGTCTCTTCACTTCCCTGAGCCTGTAGACAGCTCTCTGAGAGAGCAAAGATATCTTTAAAATACTCTCAAGTCATCCCATCCTGCCTAAAGCCTGGCTTTGGAGGGGACCATCACTCCACAGAAGCTATCTTTTGTTTAGACAGCTCTAAGTGAGATTGCTGTTATTTTTATCAGTGCAATGAACTGTTCCTATGGTACCCATCATTTAGTTTCCAGGATCTAGTGCTGCTTTTATTCTTCTCTGAAGTGATCCACAAGACATAATTTAACAAGGAAATAGAAGATATGGAGGCTTTGTATGAGAAAGTCTGTAAGAACCCTCCTATATATTAAATAGAAAATTAATAAGAATGAAGTATTTCCAAACTTTGAAAAGTATTCACAGGCCACAGAGAGGACAGAAAAAGAAGTCAAATTCCTTTAATGAACAATATATGCATAGTTGATCTTTCCCCCCACACACACTTCAGAAAATAGTGCTGGAACCACTAAAGATTTAGCTAAGCCTAAATAGGCCTAATTTTATCTTTGAGTCTGGTGCAAGAGGACATTCTCCCTTTATGAACACCCCTACAGTGGAAGCAACATACCTTTTCCAATAGCACCACCATCTCCATGATCTGTAGAGCTAGCTTAATCCCAGAAGAAGGCTTAAATTGGAGATTAAGCCCAAGAAAGCTGAAATTTGAAACCATTTCCCACAATCTCATGGATTTCCAGTTAGTTTTTCTTAGTAAAGATTTGACTATTTTTCCTCTTTCAAGCTTCTGCCTTCATGATGGACATTAATCCACCAGACAACCTGTGCCTCAAGCACGGCTGAGAACTTTTCACTGCAACCCAATCCCTCCAGTGGGGCTGGGTGCTTGTTTTATGCTAACAAATTGGGCTGAGCTTAAATTGAAGCAGTGGTTCCAGCTGAGGCTTTTTGCTCCTGCTGAGGAATTCCAGCTGCTCACTGCTGTTCACAGGGAAGGCTGTTTCATGATGCTCACAGACACGGTTGGTGCCCCTTAGTAATTATCTAGATTTAGGGAGCTACAGAGGGCGATTCAGACCCATTTAAGCCCCTGTAAGTCACAGGTGACTTCCTAAGTCTGACCTTCCTGGGATCCTACCAATGCCACAAGGTACTGGGACGTTGCTGATGGATGGAGTTTAACAATAAAAGCTTCTGAAAATGAGTATACAACACTACAACAATAAAATAGCAGTAACTGCAAATTTATTGCATCATTTAAGAAAATCTAGCACATTTAAAAGGTAAGAAATAGGAATTAGCCTCCAAACAGAAATATATATTTAAACAAAATTACAGTCCACAAGAGAGAAACTGCTATTTATGTCATGAAGGCAAATCTTTCTTGTGAGGTTAAAGAATAGCAAAAAGCAACCAGCACATTTTACTTTGTTTTCAAATGTCAAGAGTTAAACTGGGGAAATTTACATCTGGCCAACTCAGCTGTGGTTTGGCCCCACTCGTGCTGCCTTTCCCAGGGGGAGAGGTGAGTGATCATGTGTTGTGCCCAGAAAGGGAATCCTTCCTCCCTGCCTGTGCTTTCAGGCAGTGTGACTGAGTGATAAAGCCTGACTGATGCTGCAGGAGAGAAGGATTATTAAAGCTTTACACAGTAAAGATGTGACCCAGTCTCAGGTTGGTTTCTTCTGTGGGAGTGTTCCGAATGATATCTAATATTTAACCATAATTGAGACATTTAGAAGCAAACATGTCTAGACTAACTGATGTTTTGAAACAGCTACTCCCCCATTTTCTATCACTGTATCACTTTGAACTGCATGTAGTGTAAAAATCAATATCAGATTTTCTGTTTCATTCTGCATTCTAAACCTATAGGTAACTCTTGGTCACAGAGACATCCTGTTCAACTCTTTAATGATAATGGCTGTTTTTCACAGAAGCTCACATAATCCCAAGTCCCTCTTAAGCTCTGGAACTGAGAGGATCCCTACACCTTATATTGGCACGGGTCACCATACAGCAATCTTGTAAATAAAGTACAGAAATATGAAGTTAAATCCAGCAACCCAAACGTCAGGTTGAAATAATATGCCAAAATATGATACAATGTGGGTTGAAACATAATAGATATCCCTGTACCTAATGAGAGCACTCAGGAAACATAATATTTTTAGCATCTGAATAGAAAATAAATTAACAGAGAAAACTTGTGTTTCAGGAAAGAGCGAGTACAGTGCAGGAGATGGATAGTTTAACTCACCATTCTCTAAGTGGGAGGGATTACTAAGCAAAAGTGCATGTTAATAACCTGAAACCATGGTCATGGTCTCTTGTATGTGTAGTTATGGGATCAGAAATTCACAAATGTATCTCTTGGCAGTGCGGCAGACTTCATCCACCCACTTGCCTTGTGATGAGAGAGACAAAAAGACACAGTTTTCCCGTTTGCCCCCGTTTGGCTGGGCGTGATCCCAGTTGAAGTACTGCAGAGCCATGCCATTGACATCAACAAATTTCCCTTCATTGATCATGTCAGTGACCCCCAACCAAAACTCGGATGCTCTGGGCACACTTTTCTTGCCATAATCCCGAAGAGTGTTTGTTTCCTCATTATTCCTTGGGATAGCCAAGGTCCCTCCCTTGGTTATGCAGTCTTCATTGGCTTCATGGAAATGTTTGGTGCTTTCTGACACGAGGTAGCACTTCTTATGGGCCTTTGTCCCACGAAGGCACACTGTGGATAGAAATGATTTTGCATGTTCAGTGCAAGTGTAAGGAAGTAATTATGTCTCTGATCAACAGGATATGGACCATATCCTATGTCTCAGTTTTTCAGTGTTTCCAATTCTAGTATTCACTGCATTCCTTAGCTGCATTTTTCATAGTTACCATTTTATATTAGGACTTAACCTTCAAATTTTAACCCTTCCAACTGCTAATGGCCAAAGAGGAGTAACAAACATATTTGTTCAATGTGAAATGCTTTAATAAATTTATATTCATTGGGAAAATCAGAGAGACTTTATCTACTTCAGCAATGCTGCAGCAATGATAAAGACTGGCCATCTTAAGGGAGAAAGTATATGCTGTAAAGTGGTGTGTGGCAGCATTTCACGTTTCGTGCTATGCAGAAAGGAGACCTGGGAAATTCAAGCAAAAGAAGAAATCAGACTTTTAATGTGTATTTTAGAAATGCCCATAAGCTATAAAAGCAGCTGCTTTTTCAGTTATTATAGGGACATTAACAAACAGTCAAAGCCAGGGTGGTGACAGGTCTCTTTTTGCCAGATTTGGAATCCAGTTGAGCAGTGTGGGTTATGAATTTAGAATAAAGCTCAAAATAAGTTTTGAGGATAGAAAATCTCCTGTCTCTGGTTTCATTTCTAAGCCACTGCATGCTTACTCTCAAGCTCCTTCTGGAAGCAACACAAGAATTACTTTTAAACAGGAGTTACTTGTCTAGCACAGGCTCCCTCTTTTAAGAAACTTCTAAAGCCTTCTCATAAGACATTTGAAATAAAAATATTTTGTAAAGCTCAAAAAGCTCTATGTAACCCAAGACATAAAACTGGACAACCCAGATATTACAATCCCTAAGGAAAATACGTTCTGATTCATGGGAATGATGTAATTTCCTCTGTAGTGTCTTCTTGTACGTGTTTAAATGCCAAGTTTTATGTCAATAGCTGTGAAAAAGCACAACTGTCTAGTAGGTACATGTGTATTTACCCTTCTTATTTTGTTTGGAAATTTTCATCTGGTTATTTAAATACCTGAAGGACTCTGCACATTGGTGCAGGGTATTTGTGAATTCACAGTAGATATACTTTCTGAAGTTTTATGGCAACATTCACATTTGAGTGTTGCAAACTGCACATTTTAAATAGGCTCAGTGCTTTCAGCTTCTTTTTTGGGGTATTCTCAGCCTTTTCCATGAATATTTTTGTCTTATTAGTTAGTCCATGTTCATATCAAAGCTGGACACCTCACTCTCTGACCATTTAAGCTCTCAAAACCCTTATCGTGTTACCTTTGATGGTACCAAAGGACCTGCATTCCTCGGTCACAAAATCCCACTAAAGAGAGGGATGGGAGTGAAAGGGAGAGAGAGGCAGTGAGAACTTTTGGAAGCCATTGACCAACCTTAGGTGCTTTACCTGTCTGGAGTGCTTGCATTTCTTTCAGAGCATTTACTTCTCGCCACAATTTGTCAATCTGGGTCTTCAGGTCATCCTTTTCTTAAATAAAAGGAATATACAGAAATTAACAGGTATGCACACACAAATTTAAAAATTGGATGTTAAAACTCTTGGAAAATATCATGGGTTGCTGCATTGCTTCCTGTAAAAAACCTACCTTTATCTTTCATTCTCATAGTTTATAATGGACTTTACCCTACTAAGTCTTTGAAAACCATGCATTGTTGCAGCTAATCATTATTTAGTGGGCTGGTATCTAATTTACAGAAAATGTCCCTTTTTCTTTTGAACCTGTACACTCTGGGGTATAGATGTCACATACAAATAATGGCAGGACAATAACAAGTTGTGTTTCTTCAAGGAAATGTTATTTCTGTGAGCATGAAAGTTTCACACAACTGTTGTTTTAACACAGTGAGGAACAACAAATAAAATCCACCTGGGCAGTCTGAATGGTGCAGTGAAGCAGGCAGGACTCCTGGCTCTCCAGCCTGTGCTACTCTGTGCTGGCACAGAACATGTGTGAGCAGCCTGTGCTAGGGATGCCAAGCTTAAAGCCCTGGGGATTCCAAAGGAGAAAGCAGGATCTGTAACTGCGTTGCTCCAGAGCAGCGCAGGCTTCTTGTACAATGGCTTTATCAAAGCCTTTGATTCATTAGCTAGGAGTTCAAATATTTGCCATTAGTGTAACCTCCATCATACTCTCTTTTAATAGAAATGAGTCTTTAAATTAAATACACAGACATCTCCAAACAACATTCTGTGGTTTTATATTTGCTCTGTAAGCTTGGCTCTGGGAATTGATCCTTTATGTTTTCCTGCTAATTCTTGTTCATTGGTTTGACTTGCCATTTCACAGTACTTTTCACACGAGTAATATTACACAAATATTAGACAGACATTCTGTTAAAATTAGGAAATGGTACAAAAATCTGAACTGTAATCTTTGGAGACTGAATACTTTATTCTGCTTTTTCCCCCCATATACATGAATTTCCATTTTTCTAATCTTAGTCAATATAACTAAGTATATAAATAACTATGTAACTAAGAATGATTGGCCAGAGTCCTCTCTCAGCTGTACCTGTGAGTTATAAATAATGTTGACAGAGGTGAACAAACATAAGAGAATAATATATTTACAGCTTCTATACAACTCTATTTCCATAACTCCTAGTGGTACCTCATTCTTGGCTTTGCTAACTCACATATAAATGTTTTACAGACAGATAGAATACAGACTTGTGTCCTTTGTTAATAAGCATTTGTATAATATTGGTTTGTGGTTCATGCAATGCCATTTAAAGTACCCAGTAAATCTGCATAGTCTACAAGCTTCTATCCCTCCTCCCAGTTAAGACCCAGTACCTTTCACTCTACGCTTGCTGTGCTTCCTGGCTTTGAATTTGGATGCCTGGCTGATGGTCTGATCCAGCAGTAGTAAGCTTATGAGTAGGAAAATCAGAAGTCCAGTCTGTGCCATGTCTCTTTGAAAGACCTTAACAAGGAACTTCAAGAGCTTCTCTTTAGCAGCTCTGAGAGCAAGTCACACAGACACATCTCAGTGGGGACTGCCTGAGGTCAGGTTTATAAAGTGTGGTGACAGGGTTGGCTGTGCTCCTTGCTTACGAAATGTGTTTAATACTTGAGCTGGCTGTAGCATAAGACACCCCCTTGTTCTCACATCTCACATCTGAAATTCCCATTTCCATTCTGAGCTCAGCTGTACCAGCACTGAACAGTGCACTGATTGCCTCACTCGTAAGCACCATATCTCCTGTTTTAATGCTGAAGCCAAAATGTATGGGAAATCAGAGGGACGCTCAAAATCACCTTGTGCAATGCCAGCCTCAGGGAGGGGGGAGCCAAAACATTGCTACAAATGCCACAGGCTCACCCAGCATGGCTCTGGCCCAAGCTGGTTACGTCACAACAGTGACCATCATCTTACACTGACACAAAAAACCAGAATGGCACTCCCTGAGGAAATGCAAATACTGCAACTACAGACCCACGTGGAGTATACATACATTAAGAGCACATTTATTAAGAGGGCATTTATTATTTTATGAAGCCTTAATAAATGCCTGATATGACTGCATTTCTGATTAAGAACAGTCCATGCAATCAGCAGGGTCAGGTCAGGGGGACAAAAGGTGGGGATACTCTTCCAAAGGTTCCCAAGTCCTGACTGTAGGGTCAGAGGAAGAGGAAAACACAAGATGCTTGAAGCAGGACAGTGTCTTTCTGGACTCTGGAGATCTCCCCTCATTTGGATCTCTTTCACTTGCCCTTGGGCTCTTTGGACTTCTGTGGTGCTGCCTTTAATTGGGATTGCTATAGGAAGTAGAACCTCTCACTGATTTTTGGTGGACAAATGAAATTGTCACAAAAATGTGCCCATCCATCACACTTTTCCTTTTTCTTCCCCCTCCTTTCCCCAGTGAGAGGGGATTTATCTAAAATGTTGACACCAAAGCCATTGTTGGGTACTGGCAGGTGCACCTCATGCCCTGCGGAGCTGTTCTTCCAGACATCCCTCTGCCTTGATTGCATTCTGCTCATGTTGCTGCCTTTTCTTTCAGAGCTGCAACAGTAAGAGACTTATAACTTTATAAAATGAAAACTGAGATTTAGGAACCTGCTGGAGTACTACAGGGATGCATACTGGCTTTTCCCAAACCCACCTACAGTCTAAAACCAATTAATTAATTACATTGCAAACCACCCCCCCCCCCCCCCATCTGTCCTGGTCACCTTTAAACAGCTCGCTGTACTCTCATAGTCTGTAAGGAATAATTATCTCCTAATCATTAGTTAAGGAACTTCCCAAAAATGCTGCCTGATGTGATAAAATTTAGTTCCAGTGGTCCCACTCCAAAATATTTAAGTATTAACACACATTTGGTAGGGAAACCTCTGGATTTTTGTGGTTGCTCCATCCCCAGCACACTGGAGATGGCTGTTGTGGGTCCCACCCATCCAGGACTGCCCAAAACATCACACACAGCTGCACATTTCAGTCCATGGTAAATGTGGAAAGGGCTGGCATTCCAACTAGTACACCTGGAACCAAAACATGACCTGGCAGAGAGGAAAACAAGGAGCTTTGCAAGGGTCTGGTTCAAAATTTAATCTGTCATTTAGAATGAGCCCTAAATTCAGGCTTGATCCATATTTTATTCCAGTGATATTGGGGCATCAATAGAAGTTAATTAAGGGCAGATGGCTGAATCAGTAACTGCCTCCAGTTAATTTGTCACTTGGTGCCTTCTCAAGTCTTGTGCAATTACACATAAAGCTGATCCTGAACCCCTGCAGCTTACAACCTGCCTAATTGAACTAGTGCTGATTCTGGGTTGCCTTGATAAGGGAGCTGTAAACCCCTGGAGCTGTTTTGTGTGGAGCTTAACTGTCCCACAGGCTTCGGGGAGGCAGGAGCAGTGGCTGGGGTCAACAAGCCTTGTAGTGTGTGTGTTTAAGGTCTCAGGATCAGAATGGATTTGTTCCTGCCCCAAGGAACCTGAGTTCGCTCACACAGACTTCCCTTCTTTCTGTGAAATGAGCCTGACAGAGAAGGATTTGTACTCTACTAAGGCAGCACACAGCTCCCTAGAAATGGGGGGATAAAGAACACACAGATTGGGTATTCTGACAGCTCTTGGCCAAAAGTCTGAGTTCAAAACTGCTTTCTGGAGTATGCCATGTAATGTCCTTTTAAGAACAGGGCTGAGATTCTGTTTTGAAATCTTCAATCCCCTCATTTACTCGTCTCTCTGACCACTTTACCAGTTTGCAAGTAGCTCAGCTGGACTTCACTCCTAAACAGTGAGTCCCAAAGCTGCCCTTGCAGCTGCTAGGATAGACCACAAGGATGTAGGGGCTAGAATTCATCTAGAGCACCTGAGAAATAGTTTTTGTCCTTATGACTAATCTACAGCAACCGAGGAAGCAAGTTTAATTTCTTGTATATGGTGTGTGGGCAGGAGAGCCAGGGAAAAGTCAAATATGCTGCTGAGAAGACATAACCGCCCAGTGCTACTGTAAGCAAGTAGGAAATGGAGCCACATAGAAGGCCTAAAGCCTCCTGAAGTGAGTCTCTGGTTTGTGATGGGCTTGAAACAAACATTATAATGTCATTTAGAGGTGGAATTTTTCTTCTACTAGCATAGTTACAGAAATATAATACAGCCCAAGGAGTGAATGTAGTTATATATGGATAAAAGTAATTTATTTCTGGAACAAATTATTCCACTTTCCATCTCAGAATGTGCTATACAAATATAAATTGTATGACTAGGATGGAATCATGCCTTTTTTTTTTTTTAAATTTATACCAGTACAGTAGAACTTGTGCATACAGACAAAATTGTGCTTTCTTGAAGTGCTTAGTTCACTTCAAAGCACTCTTGAAGTGCTCTGCCTGATAAGAAACATCTTGCAAAAGCCATGGCTGTACTGCACTGGCACCTGGGGGTTTGGCTCCCATCTCTCCACCTCGTTCTGTTTGCTTTCAAACAACTGGACCATTCAGCGCAAAAGCATCCTTTGGTAAAAGGTTTATTTCAGTTTCTCCACCGAGACTCTTCAAGGTAAAAAGTCTGTTTCCTTCAGAGACAGTTCTACCTTTATATGCTCCTGTAAACTGGCTCAGAGGAACTGTTCATTCAGCTGTTTTTTCCTCTCCATCCTCAGCCATCCTTGGGTTTCTGGAAAGAAATATGCAATGGGACAGAGTATGAGAAGTTGGTGTGAGATGAGGCTGAGCTCCTGAAATAGGTCTGGCTGCAGAAGTACAACAGTACTTATAAAAAGTAAAAATCTTTAAAAAGATTTAGTGCTTCAGTCTGTTGGAAAGTGAGCTGTTGATGTTGCCAGTCTGTGTTTTACTGAGACCTACAGTCCCCTCAGAGCTAATTGTGCTGTAGAATGTTGAACCAAATGGGAGATGGATGGGCTGTATCTGCTACTGGAGTCAGAGCAAACATTTCTTTTTTGCAGCATTTCAGTTCTGCTTCAGAATTTGGGGAAAAAAAAAAAAAAAAAGCCTTGTATGAAAGTGACTCTTTGCCCCTTCTGCTCAGAGTAGAAAGAGAAAATGAAAACTGGCCAGAGCTGTTGTCAGGCTAAAGAATGGAAAGTGGGGCAATCTAAAAAGCCAGTACAGCCAACAAAAGTGGGTAAAACAAAGATTAGTAAAAGGTTTATCAGCTTGGATACATCAGTTTTTGTGAATGCCTTGGGTGGTAAATTGGATCCACTGGTTAATTTTTATTTGTTTCATTTTAGTGTAGCAAATTTTGCGAACTCTCCATGGATAATGAAATGCTTGGAAAATTACAGTAAGCTTGGTTTCCTTGGCCTTGAAAAGTCGTGCAAAGTCTTTCTTAAGGATTTGATCTCAGTCCAGTCAGGTATGAGGCAGGATTATGGCTGACATCCCAATACCAAAGTTATTTTGGGGAAATTTGTGCAAACAAACCGTGTTTAGAAAAGGGAAGGGCTAGCCTTATGGTATGTGAGGTTTTGTGAAACTTATTAAGGATATTTTGGGGTTTTGCCATTAGTTCAATTTTTTTCCTGTCATGCTAAATTGATGTTTTGAAAGAAAATTTGCTGGGTACAAGAGATCTGCTCTGTCTATCAGGATTAGAGGGGGTTCCAGGTTTACTGCAGAACCAGGCTGCCCACCAGTGACCTGCACTGAGTGTCACTGAGCTTTGAAATGAGGACATTCATGTCTTCTTCAGGTATGTGATGCTGCTCTCCCAAGCACATGCCTCGCCTTGGCACTGTGGCACTGATTCTGGGATTGATCAATAATTGGCTTCTCAAGGTGGTATTTAACCATTCCAAATTGAGCTATTACCTACAGGTCTGATGCACTTCACTTCTCATGCTGCAAACACAGGCTTCAAAAAAAGAAGAAACTGAAGATATGAATAATGTATGTGTACAGAAAAGGAATTAGGACACTATTTTGAGCTTCTGGAATGAGTGCTTTTTGTATCTCTTATTTTGGGGTTCATCTCACAGGGAGGTCTCAGCAAGCAGAGAGGGGGGAAAATGATTTGCAAGAAGCAGCAGGAAGACTTGTCTTACACATATCACAGATATTTAAGGAAAATATCATCATCTTGTCTATTTGACCAAGTATTCCTTTAATTCTCTTGTAATGGCCTTAGATATAGAGTATAGGTAAAGCAGAGAAAATACAGTTTATCAAAATCAAAAGAGATTCAGAATTCAGAAGATTTTCACCAAATCTACACAAAGCAATGTGAGAAAAGCCATTGAGCTCTTCTTTTGGTTACCTGTCCACTGCACTCTGCACTGACACTGCCTTCTTACAGTGTTCAGGTATCTCAAAAGAATTAGAGTTGCCAAATAATTTCTACTTCAGGCTTTTAGCTGCAAAAATAAGAAGTGTCTAGTGTTTTTCTGATTGTCATTGCCTGATTCTTTAAGCAGGAAGGACCCCAAAGAAATGGGTGTTTATTTAGAGATAAATGTTTTGCTGGCCATGTGAAATGTGCAGAGAGCAAACCATAATCCTCCTCAAAAAAGAGATGTTTTACAGATCAGCTGACTCTAAAGATCTCTAAAGATAAGGGAGTTTAGGAGAAAATTTAAAGCAGCTTCCTTGCAGTCCAGGTGCAAATAAGAATTGAATGGGGTCTTTTAAAATGCTACTCCCATGGACTTGGCAAAGTTTCTGTGTTGGGAATTCCTGGCAGCAGCTCAGCTCGTCTGGCCCTTGGGATGTATGTGAGAATGTGTCTCTTTCTCTTTTGTAAACAAAAATTACCTGTCGTGCTATTTTTTCTCCTGTAATGTGTGCTGCCTTTTTTCCTTCCTGGAAATGGCCTTAAAACATCCTGAGTGTTTGATTTCTCCCTTTCATGTTCGATCATCATAGTCTCCCTAATGTGAGGTTTTCCAGCTTCACATGAACATGATCTTGATAGGTTCTGCTCATCCTTACATGTCCCAGACAAACTGATGTGGACAAAGCCTTGGTTTAGGCGCTGTGAAACTCCCCAGACAGTTTGGGCTGCACATCCACAGGTTCACAGCAGGTTTCCAACAGTGCAGCTTTGCACACACTGCCAGGAGGGCCGGGCAGAGTGGGGATTATGTTTTGGCATGTGTAGGTGTTTGTAGGATTTTCCTGAGCAGGACAGAAAATCAGACCTTGTCAGGAGTGTGATCATGTCTGCCTTTGGTGGCTGCACTTTACCAAGGACTTGAAGTTTCTGCTCAAGGGTTGAGGTTTCCTGCTTTGCCTATCCAGAACTTGAGTTCCCTTCTCATGTATGGCCATATATTCCCTTTGAGCTCCCCAACAACATGGTCCTTTTCCAGATGTGCTTCCAGAGACACTCCCGGTGCTGCTGCTCCCATCCAGATGTATGGCTGCCCACTGACAAGGAGATGCTTTGATTGGACTTGATGATCTTAAAGGTTTTTTCCAGCCTCAGTGATTCTGTGCTTCAGCTGGGGGCTGGCAGCCTGGCTTGGGGCAAGAAGCCAAACTCTGCTGTTCAGGGCTGTCACAGGATCTACAAAGACCTGATCCTGCTTTGCTCTGTCTTAGAAGCAGCACTTCTATATATGTCCCCATATACAGGCATAATCAGCTCCTGTGCCAGACCCCTGGCTTGGAAAACATGTGCTGTAGTCCAAATAAACCACTGCTCTTTAAAATGTAAAGGAAGATTTCAGGAAGAATAGCACATAATAGGAATAGTACTTAAATGTAACTGCTTGGGAGATGCCTCCTTGTCTCTGCTGGCAAAAAATACCCATTCAAAGCCTGAAACATGGCCTGGACTTCAGTACCAGCACATGATGCTACATATAGTCCATGTGTGTCTGTTTTATGACCTCACACATCAGGGACTAAAGGAGTTCAAAGGCTGCATGTTAGAAACTGAAATTTGATTCCTCAGTGGCATCTAGAATGGCAGGAATAAACAGGCTATTTAAATATTTTCAAATAATACTTTCAAAGAGTAAATATTTTAGCATTTGCTGAGCAATTTAGGCACTGTGTAAATATAAACTTCTCAGAAATGTTCATTATTCATTCTGCCATGTACGTTCTTACTGCAGTTTATACTCATTTCCAGCAGAGGTCTTCAGTGTCCTAGGAATGATCAGGAGAACTCTGATTTTATATTGCTTATTCTTCAAATTAAAAAAGACCAGGCTCTCCTCTATCTGCTTAATGCTCAAGGTAAATCCATTTTGTTATACAGCCTTCCACTGGTGTTACCAAGTAAAGGATGAGGCTCAGTCTGATTATATACGTTTTCTAGATGCTTCTTTACTCTCAGAAGAGCAGCTGCAGGCAGACACCCATCAGGTCTAACATGTCTCTACAAATGGGCTTTCAAAGTTGTACAGACATTAAACAAAGGAAAGGGCGATAGTTTTTTCTGGTTTTGTCAATAGTCTTTTCCAAAATAATGCTATGGGCTCTGCATGGAATATATCAGCTTCATGTGACAAGGTGACATGGTTTCACGAGTTACATGCCCAGCTGCTCCACCCCACAGCACAAACCCCCAGCTCCAGGAGAGGGCACAGGGCACACCACCCCCTGGCACAGGGAGGGGAGCCTGCTCTGGGCTGGAAACACACGGGACATGGGCAGTGATCCAGGAATGTGACGTGAGGGTCACACACAGCCCAGGCAGTGCACAGAGAAATACATGGCTTTGGCACTTCCAGCTCTACCAGAGCAATCTCATTTTTCAGGAAGAAAAGAAGACAAGGAGAAGTGGGGATTTGTGTCCCACTTTTCAGGACACAGCATGAATTTCTTCACTTCTGAAGGATGCTCTGTCCAGACCCATAATCCCTGTTTATGAAGTCTCCCTGAAGTGCAGATGGGTGCACCCTCTCAGGTACAGCTGCAGCCACATGCCGTGCTTCCTTCCCTCTCACTTGTACTGGGAAATTGAACAGTGCAGAGAGCTGCTTTTATGGCTTTAGCAAGCCTTGTGCTCTCCCTAGCTCAACAGATTACTGGGAGACTCTAGGCTACAGAAATGGGAAAGGGGAAGTTCCTATCAGTTAAATTCTCACTAGAGGCAACAGAGTTTTGCCAGCAGAATGCCAACAGCCTTTTCTGCTTCTCTGATAACTAAATGGCAAAACTGTCTGGGGCCATTTCCCCGTGGAGAAAAATAATTGGTGCCAGGTCACCAACGCTGGAGATGCACGAGTGAGCCACCACCATCTGTGCAGCAGCAGGTCTGAGCTATCCAGCCTGCTGAGGGGGCCAGGCTGCTTCCAGGAGAGCTGAGGGCAGCGAGGGCCCTGGACTGTCAAGTGCAGAACACCTGCACATACAGAGGAGCAGCTGTATTCTCTGGGCAAGGATTTCCATTTTATACTTCATTTACTTGCTCTTTCAAGCCCCGTAAAACCAATATAAACAAATACTGCATCCTCAGGAAAGATAATTGGGTTTGGCAACGTGTACTTTAACATGGAGGTTAAGTAAGGATTTAAAAAAGAATCCTGCTTTTTTTTTCCACCACCAAATAAGTTACGACACAGACATAAATATTACTCACTGAATTTTTAATGCCACAGCTATGATTAGGTTCATGTAGAGGATGTTGTCCCTGTCAAAGCCAGTGGGAGAAGACCTGTGAGATTCCAGTTTGAGTTGAGCTTACCATTTTGATTGGAATAAGGAAGGAAGCTTGCAACAATTACCCTTTCACTTTCCTGTTTTGCTCATTGATTAGCAAACAGAACACTGTAATGACTTTATGCACTGCTGACATGTTGAACAAAACACAGATCAAAAATCTCATATGAATCATATTATGTATGCTTTATTAAGTTAACCTACAGCCCCAGGGAATGTACAGCAAGAAAGACAATTTCGAAATGAGACTAACATTTAATATGTGAATGGTGAGAACTGTCTCACAGCACAACCAGTGGCATCCAGCATGTTTAGGTGAGCAGAGGCAGATCAGTCATTCAAGTAAGACCTTAAAGACAATTTCTTCTGTAAATCTCCTGCCCTGTGCCTGTGCTGAGCCTGAGCACTGCCCCTCTCTCGTGCTACCCTGCACAAACCGAAAATTCTTACAATGGCCACATTCAGTGTTGCTTCAGACTCTGAGTTACCTGATGGGAAAGCAAGGAAAATTTAGATTATTGTCCCTCAAGTGTCTCTGTTTCTATGGGGCTTTGCTGACAGGGTCTCAGCTGAGGGCATGCAGAACTCAGTTCTGTGCATGTTCACTGCTTTGGACCAGGCATGGTTTGAAACAGCTTTCAGCCATGGAGACAAAGCTTCCAGCTCAGCTGCTAAATTAATCAAGATTCCTTTGGTAAATGGAGAATTAAGTGCCAGAGAACCATAAGTCCTTAAACCAAATGGCAGTATTATGGCCTTGGACAAGTCATTGGGCTAATTTCACTTTTCCTCTCTACAGTAGAAATGGTTCAGGAATTCAAAGGCATGTTTTCATACAAGCAAAGGTATACTTAGTGAGTCACAGGAGACCTGGTTTCTTTTTTTTTTTTTTTAAAGTGAGAAAATGTTTCTAATATTAAATGCAGACACTAGAAGGAAAAAACAGCAGCAGAGAAATAGAAAAAATAATCTGCCAAATCAAACTGACTTAGAAAAAGAAAAAAAAATCTTCACTTATCATCATCTGTCTTCTGCGCTAGCAAGAAAAAAAAATGTTTTCTCCTAGAAGCCTCTGGAAAACATCACTGACCTAAGAGGGCCTCCAGGCACAGAATGCCTGTGTCACCAGAAGACACCCCAGTCCCCATTCAGTAAACTTCACATACCAGCCTTTACAAATATTTGGTTATTAGCTTATCACCTGGCCAGCCCAAGGGCTGGCCATTTCAGGGAAAGTAGAGAAATCCTTATCCTAAATAATGCATCAGCATGTCTGCCATCTCCCTCTGTTCCTGCAGGGCAGTGAAGATGCTGTGTCATGTCCTGCTGCACTGCACGCTGAGCCACAGCTCTCCATGTGGGAAATGCATTTACACAATTACCCTGCAGAGCAGCACAAAAGGGCTTGCAGTGGAACCTGCAGCTTATCAGGAAGATGATGTTTGGCAGGGACACAGCTAATGCCTGGCAGAAGGTAGCACATTTCCAGCTCTGGCAGTTGCAAAGGCAGAGCTGTTTCCAGCAGGGCTGCAGGAGTAGGAGGATGAGGGATGGCACCAGACCTGGCACCCTGGGCTGGGCACCACGAGCTTGGGTATGGGTGGCCAAGGTGCTTCACAGCTGTGGCTTTAAGAGCAAGCCTGCCCCCAGCAAAACTCTCAGCTTCTATTCCCCAGCCCCTCAGCCCTCAGAGTAAAACAGTTTTTCCTTCCAATTCCTTTAGGTTAATTGTAGAATCTCAGCCTGGTCACTAAGCAAGACAGAAAAGCTCTTCCAGACAGATCAAAGCTCTTCTAATCTCAGAAGAAGGGGCAGGTGCCCACCCCTGCAGCCTGCCCTCAATCACAGACCCCATCCCTCAAACCACAACCCTCTGCCCTTTCCATAGCTGGCAGCTGCTGATCCTAAACTAACAAGTGCCAGTGCCATCTCTTCACTTAATCTCATTTAATCTCTGGCTGCCCAGTTTGTCTGGTGGTGTCTGCAGCAAGTGTTAAATACCATGAGGGTTCAGAAGCTGAAAGGTTAAAGAGTCTTCCTTTGATTTTTTTAGATGGTGTTTTGGTTGAGACAGTTTCGAACCTTTTACTGACTCTGCAGACTGTTCTCTTCTAATTGAAAGCTGATCTTATATGATGGCAGGTGTAGGAGTTTTTAAGACAGGACAGTCACTGTGAGGGCTGCCAGTATTTGTTCTTTCCCTTTTTTTTCTTCATCTTGCCCAAAATGTCTGCAGTTCCCTTACATGAGAAGAAAGGTTTCCATATGTAAAGGGTTAATCTACCTGTGTTAAGTCCACTTGGATTTTGTCTCTGTAGAGGATGAAAGTGGACATGACCCATATTCTTCAGAAGGCAAATATTAATTTTCCTGAAGTGAAACCAGAGCACAACAATGATGATTGAGTATTGCAGGGTCTGTGGAGAAAGGCTGGGTCCCCGTGTCAAACCCAGTGAAAGGTGAGGGGTTGGTGAAGTATCTCCAAGGAGGACACTGACTTCAGCAACAGCACTGTGGGTGTCAGGCCCCCCATATACAGTAAAAAACATCATTCTTTGCACCTTCCCTTTTTTGGCTCTGAGCAGGCCTGGCTGGTTGGGGTGGGATGCAATGGTGCAGCTTCCCTGGAGAACCCCATGTCCGTGTTCATGGGCTGCTCTGCACATCCATGGCTTCCTATGGAGACAGGGGAGCCAAAGTGAGCTCTGAGTACCAAACACTTTCCCTGAAGCGAGGCAGGTTTCCAGTGAGGTGGTAAAAACCAGAGCAAGACCAGAAAGGCACCGAGGCTGCTCAGGATGTGACCGTGTGGGCAGGGACTAAACCACACCTGTAACAAACACCCACAGCCTCCCTTCCAAGCACACACAGGAACCCACAGGTAACATGCTACAAATCCTACCCACTTCTCACTCCTGGGCAGAGAGACACAATTCATTTCTTTTCCTGCATCCATCCTCTAACTCTTCCTCACTTGCACTGTTCTCCCAGCACTGTCCAGTTCCTGCACAGTGTGCCAGTGAGAGGTGTCCAACAACACTTCACTGTCACAAAAGTGTCCAGGAGCCCCTGCCATCCCCTGCAGAGGGAGGTGACAGAGCCAGGCCAGGTAAACACAGAGCAATGGCTTGGGAAGGGTCAGCCAGGCATCATCAATCAGCAGGACAGGGCTGAGGAGATAAAGGGACATGTGCATTCATTCTCTAACTTGTTCTCTCAGAGGACAACATTGGGATGTTTGCCTAGGAGTTACAAATTACTTGGGAAAAAGGTGCTGTGATGCAGATAGCAATTAGTGTGTTGATTCAACTCTTTCTGCAGTGGAATAAAGCACTGGTTCACATCAAGGACCTCAGTGCTGCCAGGGGGAGAAACTTCCACACAGTTTTCCTGGAGCTGGGAGGGGGGGGGGGTGTGCTGCTTAACATGGCCATACCAGAAGAATCTTTTTTGACAAAGCCCAGTCAGGATTAAACACAGAAAATGAGAAGGGAAGCACAAAACAGAGGATGGGGAACCAGAGGCACTCAGGATCCTAGGTTGTTTTCCATTTTGTCTGGATAGACACCACACAAAGACAACCTGCTGCATCCCTGCTTTGTGCTAGAGTGTGTGACAGGGGAGTACAGATGGCCTGGGGGAAAGCTGGGAAAGGCAGAGCTTTATTAGTAATCAACAGAGAGTTTGCAAAAGGCTCTGGCTGTTTGCTTTCAGCCTCTTCTGACCCTGTCATTAGGGATGCACTGATCAGTATCTGCTTATTAAGGCTTGAAAACAGAGGGCAGAAATTTACTCTGCTCTTCTTCCTACTCTGTGATGTTCCTATGACTTTTTAGATTATAAAGCAGATTCAGTAACTACTGATGTGAGGTTTTCCAGGGACATTGCAAGCTTTGGAATGTGTCCTGCATGACTGGAATGAACCAAAGCTAACACTTCCTCTTTGTTTAGGTATTAAACTGAGGTTCATTGGATCGTTTCTTCCCTTCATGCAGGGAGATCTCTAAAGCCATGTACTCAAGTACAGGCTGGAGATGACCTGCAAGCTTGGGTAACCCTCCCCAGTTCTTTCAGAGACGTGGTGGAAGCCTCCTCACAGCCCCGAGCTAAGACCAAGGCCCAGGAGAGTGGGATTCAAGATCCAGTCTCGTCCTTCTGTTTCCTCTTGGCTGATGTGGTGGTGGCCACCTGGGATTCTAATTTAAGATTATACTCTTAGAGTATCTTAACTTCTTAAAGGAGCTGTCTCTCTGAGGATAACTTGTGTGGCAATCTATCTCCCAGTGCAATCTGAGTCCTAAAATTCTGGAAAGCAGTTTCTCTTCATATCAAAATACACTTCCCTGAGCACTTAATGAATGGTGCTTATACAACGTTTTGAATTTCTTAGACTGTGACATTCAACATTTTGTATCCAAATTGTTAATGTTCTGTAAAGTAGCACGCAGGCTTTTTAATAACCTCAAGGAAATCTGTAACAGAAAAAAAAATAAATTCTTTGTAGATCCCACAGTGACCAAAACGGAAAATAAGACCTCAAATTTTCCTCTCAAACAATTCTAAGTTGGTTCCCAAATGTGACCACAGTGTTAGAATAAAATATAGAGGCCAAGGATAATGCTATGCTCAACATTTTATTTATATTTTTGTGTAAACATAATTTGCTTTGTAGGCACAATATAACAAAAGCTCTAAAGCAACAAATACAATTAAACAGTGTTTCAGTTCACTTCAATCAGGCTTAAGTTAAAGAGAAGCTTTCACAGTTCCTTTAAGGCAAATTGAGAAATAATTTGTTTCACTTGAAGAACCTATCCAATTGTCTCAGAGTTGTTTAAACAACACTGTCAGTAGTAAGCACAAACCTTCATTTCTGCTACAGTAAGACTTGGCCAGTAACAAGTCTTGGCTTCACCAGTTTGCACAGCAGGGTCTCCCCTCCTCCAGGCGCGATACTACTGCTTGTGGTCTTCTAAAAGGTACTTAGGGCTTGTGGGCCAAATTCTGCTAGCACAGATCCTGCTTCCAGGATGGATACCTGAAAAACTTCCACTCATTTCACTAGCAACCTTCCTGCATGCCATGTTAATACCAGTAAAACACAGAGCAGAGGTCAGCTTGCTGATGGTCATCCTCAGCTGTGTTGCACTCAGGTAGTTCCAGAAGTATTCCTTGTTACTCACTGCAATTACCTGATGTTCTGCTGATCAGAAAATGGCCCTAAAATTGGTATGAATTAGCATGAAGAGTATTTTTGCCTTGCTAACAAAACCAGAAAGAACTACCAAAATTATTTGATTGTTGTCCCTGTGGTGTCTGTGGCCATGACCAAGATCACCCATCTGTCTTTGTCTTGCAGGGTAATTTAAGTGTAGAGCCCACCAGACTGTGGTTTAGAACAGAAGAACGGGTTTGCTATTCTGCTTGCCCTACTAATTTAAGGCCTTGAGAATGCCACTTACTGCCAGCTCGAAGGTCACCAGCAATATTGCTCACTTTGGCATCAAATCAAAATTCCTAGTTATTATGTTAAGGTCTGTTGCAGGACAACATCATTACACTAACTGCAAAACAAAATTGGGCATGTTTCCTACTGCTGTCAGCTTATGAGTCATGAAAACTTAATGGCCTTTCTTAGAAGTCCAATTGGCAAGCCCAATAAATGGAAAACTGTCACTGAATATATACTTTCTTCTGTGGATAAAGTCCCTGTTTGGGCCCAGCATGGCACTGGAAGTGTAGGCAAGTCAACGACAATAAAGTTTGCATCACCATCTAGAAAAAATGGAAGTTCTGGTTTGATTAATATGTCAAAACCCTTTTTTGGCATTTTTCTCCACAGTTATTTCTCCTTGTTACCTTTGAATTTGTTTAACCCAAGGGAAACTCCTTCAGAACGAACCATCTGCACAATTGTCTGGCATTAGAACAGCGACTTCATGAGTACAGTGTAAAGAGATGGACATTAATACTCAGGCAGCAAGATCAAACAAACAGAAAATACCAAAAGAGATTCTTCTAAAACCACACATAAAAGTCATCCAGACTCAGAAGTCTTTTTACATTGACAAAAGTCTGAGAAGCCTTCCCTCTCCACTTTTCTGCATTAGTTTTTAACTTCTGTCACTAGAGGCTACCTGTAGATTTAGGTGAACAACCAGTCACATCTGGGTAAATACTTTCTTTTGCAAAAAAAGGAGTATCAATCCAAAGCTGTATGGCATTATGCAAGGTCTCTGATAGGCCTTCAGCATTTCTACTGCAGGTGATTGCAGGAATTTTAAAATAATTGTTTTAACAAGATAATTGAGGACCTGAGTAGTTGCTGTTTGGATAGGTAAAAAGACATGAAAAAAATACTAAATTTTGCCATGTTTAGATATAGTTTCCACTAGTGGGAGGTAGATAAAGACTAGCTGGTCTCTGAATACTTCATCCTGCAAGAAATTACAAACATAACTGTACATACAGAGCAGAGCTTTTGATAGAACAACTCACCTAGTTAAAACTATCCCTGTGCATGGTTTGTGGTGGGATTAAGGCCTAAACCTCATTTTTCACAGGTTAACTTCTGCAGGAGTTCAGCCCCAGCTTGATAGTTGACCACACAATAGCCATTTCAGAGCAGCAAACTCTGTCACCAGATTTCTCTCCACATACTGATGAGTGATCTTACCAATGCAATTTAAAAATGAACTTTAAAACTTGTTTGGATTTTGGACACAGATGAGTCAATGTGTCCTTAAGCAGAGGATGTTGATCAAAGTCTCTCAATTAATAATTTCTTGCACAATTTCAGATTCCGTGATTCTAAATGAGGTATTTTTGAAAAGGATTGCTTATGAAATGATAAAGTGTGACAGAGGAAAATGAAAACTCATCTTTGTTGCAACTTTTATTTGTGGTTCATTAAAGGAAAACTATTTTAACACTGAAAACCCACAAACATAAAATTATCCCTCCAGTTACTAGAATATTCCAGACAGCAAGTGGGGAATTTTTTTGTTACTGTTTCCAAATTGCAAAAAAAAAAGCCCAAACCTCCCAAATAACTTTATGCAAAATGTTGGAATTTGCATGAGAAAGATGCCCATCTAAAATCACACAGTAAGTTAATAAGGCTTTCAAACAGGAACAAAAATCCATGGGACTCCTACAGGGAAATTGGGTATCACACAGAAATGTCATAATACTGCACTGGATGAGAATGGCACTTGAGTTCAAAACAACAATGATCAACAGCTCATAGCTCAGCTGACTGCAAACAAATACAACACACACTGTACTACAGCATTTGTTCACTGATGCACAGAAGAGATTTCCCAGTCTTGTTCCCTTCTACTTCATGGCTCTCCTGCCTCCACCCCTCTGGTGTTACTGGATGAACGGCATGCGCTCCTTATTCTCATTGTCCCCTTCGTGGTCCTCTTCCTCCTCTCCAGCCTCGCTCGTCTCCGTGCTGTCGTTGGCCATCTGCACCATGAGAGACGAAGGACATCAGAGCACCCTTCTCACTGTTTGATTCCTTCTTATTTCCGTTCAAGTCCTTCCATAAAGTGCCTGTGCAAAGCCTTGGCTGGCACTGCACCCCTTCCAGCTAAACCTGTAAGCTGTTCCCTCATGGCTTACAGCTCAACCACCTAACAGACCTCTGTAGGACACTTGTACATACTGACTGTGCTCTGTGCACTTGTAGTAAACTGATAGTAAGGCTCTTGGATAGGAAACAGCTGGGTAGGAAGTTTACAGCATGTGGGACCTCTGGTTTACCACTCTTGTATCTGCTCTTCCAGAAACAGGCATCACTAATTAACACCAGCAAATGGATGGCCCCATAGGAGGCACACAAGTGTCATGACAACTCAGAAAGCAATTTTTTTTCTTTTTATATAATAAAAAACAATGCAATTTTATAGAGCAGTGGATGTGTAGGTGCTGGCAGAACAGACCCATGCAGGGTGCAGATCTCAGAGCGTACAGGAGTGGGAGGAAACTGCATTTCCATATTTTACTGAAGATGCCTGTACAGGCAATGGGCAACTGCAGAAATGTGTAGTTCAGGACTACACTGTGGGTTTTTTCACTTGGAAATATTTATTACAAGCTGTGGCTGTGTAAAGGTGCTCCAGTACTTCCCTTGTCAGTGTAACAAGTCTCTGGAGGCACAAGAGCCTGGTTCCCTGGATGAGGGTAATGTTTAACAGCACAGATTGGTGTGACTGGATTCTCTCATACACTCACTTTACCTCTTGTAGGGCACAGAAAGATTCCTGTATTAGCTTATATCTACTGCAAAACCAAATAAGCAAGGGACACAGTTATTTTTTAAAGAGAAATGCAGTGATGATGTTCCTTCCCTGTTTGATTATTGCCTATGCTGGAAATAGAAATCTCAAACACAACCTGATTTTCATGCTTTGGTTACCCACGTTTTTGACTTAACATCCTTTTGTGAAAGTCTTTCAAATTTTAATCACCACCTAACCAGTGGCTGTTGTGAATATACAGTATCAAGAGAACAGATGGAGCAAGTCTATTAATGTTGTGTTATGGATTCTTGTTCACAGTTTAGGATGCAATTTGGCTAGAAAATGATGCCCAGTTTCCACATGTGAGGTCCCCAAAGCCTTCCTTTTCCTTGCAGCGATTTTCTATGAGATTTGAGGGTGATTTTAGACTGAGCATGAACTTAAGCAAGAGCTTAACTGTAATTCCATGCTATTTACTGTGGAGATACCTCAGGTATGAAAGCAACTTCATACATCAGTATTGATTTAAATCAGTTTTTCATGACCTCCTTTACTGCTCTTTCCTACACTATCAGTGAAGGCTCAGGTGGGAGCCTGAATTTCACTTACTACTGCTCTCTGTAAGGTTTCAGTACCACACTAAGTGCTCCAAATCCAGGGGACCAGAGCTCCATCCCTACTGTCTGCCTTCGGGACACTTCCAGAAGTATTTAGGTATTGTACTTCATATATTATAAAACCCAGTAAACTAAATTCCTGCCAAAAGCATACTCCAACTTTAGTATGGGGATCAGAAAGCACTTCTAGGTTTGCATAATGAGATAATATTGACTGGGGGTTTTCTTTCTGTTCAATGCACTTATTAATACAGGGTTTTTTAGTGTGTGAAATGTTTGTTTCCCATCAAAAGGACAGGAAGACATGTGGCAATTGTACCCTGATTCAAGACTTGCAGGCACATTTTTGGAGAAGCAGATAGTCATTCAGTATAGAAAAGTAACTCCTGGGTCTTCAGGAATTACATTTCACTTTGGGTGAAATACAGAAATTATGATTACTGGTGGTATTTGGGTTTAGAAGAAATCAGTATTTAAAAACATTGTAAGGGGCATGTCTCCATAAGTCAGGGCCAGGCTTTAACGTGTGTGGCTGTACACCATGTCCACAGTGCTTTGCACTCACCAGGGGAGTGGGTGCTTTCTCCACATCCAGAATGAGCTTTCCTATATTTCCTCGGTCGTGGATTCTCTGCATGGCCTCCTTCACCTGAAAGAAAGATCACCTATTGATAATTTTCACTCACACATCAGGAGAAGCCTGAATTCCTCCCTTCCAAAACCAGCAATACACTTAAGGCATACCATGTGCAAGGTCACTCAAACAGCTGCTTGAGAAAAGACTTATAGTTAAGCATTTCTTTCAGTGAACTTGGAAGGCCTGGTTTTTGCATTGTGTTTGCCAAAATGGGATGTGAGTTCTGATGACAGTTTCTGAATAATGTAACACATCCATAATGCTAATGCAGTACCAAAGTGATGGATAGCTGAGGTGCAGGGAGAACTACAGGCTCAGGGAGGTGATCCTTACAGGGTGTCCATTACTTTCTATCTTTGCAGAATACTTATCAAGAAGCTCTCCTTCCCCTGAAAATATGAATTTTTTTTTCTAGTTGACCTATGATATTTTTCAATTAATTTCTTTTGGGTTCCCATAGAGGGAAGGCTGTGTCCAGACAATGGCTGGGATTAACACAACACTGTGGGTCTTGCTGCATCAGCAAACATTTATTTACTGCTTTTTTCCCATTTCTTTTTTTAAATGTTAAATAAGTGGTGTCCTACTGATACCACTAAGACCATCTGTTGAACAGCTGGCTGCAATTAGTGCATGTGAGAAAAGAATAAAACCCTCTTCTGACGAGAGCACTGGAGAGATGCTTATTTTGCCGTGTGAAGTTTCAGAACTCAGGAGAGCTCAGTGCTGATGAACTGAAGCTGTGTGAGTGTTCAATGTGCAGCACACAAACCACTCTTAAATCACTGGCACAGCTCACTCAGACAGGCTGGGGGCTCCCATCCCTGGAAGGGTCCAAGGCCAGACTGGATAGGACCTGGAACAATCTGGGCTAGTGGAAGGTGCCCCTGTCCATGGCAGGGGGGTGGAATGAGATGGATTTTAAAGGTCTCTTCCATTCCATGATACTATAAATCACTGAAAAATTGGAAGATGTCGAGAGTTTCCTCACTTTCACGGTGGGAAACCTCAGGAACTGAAGACATGCACGTAAAGGCTGTTCCATACCCTCATCACACTACTTTTTGCCAGTGTAACAGGGTTTGTTGAGACAGGAATGAGTTTTCTGTTAGTAAGATTTACCATCTGTGACATAGTTCTATTGAATATTTTAAGAATGACAGTATGTAAATTTGAAAGAAAATGCTGAGCTGGGAACAGGTGGGTTCCACAGCACATTTAAAAGCCTGAATCGGGGTCCAGGTCCCTAAAATAATCCTTCAATGTCTAATACAGAAGGATGCATGAGATTTTTAAATATATTAAGCAAATACAGATTTCAACTTCCAGCTAATGAATGCTGGGCACAAAATGTCTTTCCCATCTGTCAGCCTTACTTGGAAAGCTGACTGCAGTGACCTCAGTATAGCAGCCTGAATTTTGCAAGGATATTCCCTCAATTATTTAATACCGAACTTAAGAAAAATTCTATTAGAACAGAAGGAAAATTGCACTGTAAAGACAATGGATTTCTAACTTAGGGCATTATTGTAAATTAACCTCAAGAAACAGTCTTATGAATCCCAGTGGGTAGAAGGTTGACCTCTAAACATAGTCCACAAAAATCACAGTACCTTTTATGAAGCTCCCTGAGAGCATAAACAACACCTACCTATCCCTGTCAGACTAGTTCTGCACTATGGACAATATTCCTTTAGGAATATCCAACAAAGACTCTGAAGAAGCAGCAGCTGTATAATTTTTTATGACTGTTATTAACCAAATCAAGGTTTTAGGAGGTTACAGCACAACATAAATAACAGAATTTGAGAAATCAGCAAGTACGCTTGCCTGTCCATTGAAATTTATAGCCAGAACATGATGTGGAAAGCAGAGTATGCAACATTTATTTTAATTTGTACCATATCATATTTAGCAAGGCATATTTAAGAAAATGTGCTTTTCCTGCATTTTTCACATATCAAATTTAAGCCTCTGGAGAAAGGTTCAGGAGTTGTTTCTAGGACACTTGTAACTGACTTGCAAATGCAAACAGCAGGCAGAGGCACAGGGAACAATAAAACTTATAACAATAATAGTGGCTACAGAATCCAGATGGAGCTATTAAAATATATAAAAACATTGGAAAAAAATTGAAGAGCTGATACAACATCTGTGCATTTTAGTGTTATTTGCAACTTACCTACCCAGTAAGTCAAATTCTGCACTAGTGCAATGCCATTCAGCACACGATGTCTGGGGTAAGAGACCATGAGCTGTTTTACAAATGAGTAGATTTTATGTTTATGGCTGCTAACAGCCCACTTATTCAGCCAAGACTGCACTACTTGTTTCCCAAGATGCCTGAGTATTAATTCTCTCTTACCCTCTAGAAGACAGACAGGCTTAAAAACCTTCTTTCCTATGGGAGTACGGTTAAGGTTTAAGTTGTTCTGTGCAGACTATATAAGAAATTGACTTTTCCCTCTGCCTTTTGCAGAGGGTGGAGCTTCTTTGTGCCTCAGTGTTTGCATGTTCCCAATGAAGACAGTGCATCCCTCTGCACTTGGTTAAAACCAGGTTTAGCTGGCAGGACAGCAAGGCATGTGGGAATCCTGGAATTTACTGAAGGTTCCCTGAAGTGGTTGACGTTTGGTTCAAAATAAATATCCCTTCTAGCAGAAAGGATCACAAGGGTTTCCCTCTTCTTACAGCATTGTGCCCCTAAATCCCTTTCCACCAATTATTCCATACTGGTTGCTATTTGCATTTGGCACCTCAAAGCCAAGTAAATGGATTTTACTTTTGTTTGTATGGATGAGCTAATTGAAATTCTTCTTGTGTAGTATCATGAGGGCTCTCAGATTGGAAACAGCGCAAAGGAGTGTTTATTGATCCAAAGGGTTTCCACTGGACTAAAAGACAAAAACTCTGCTGGCCTGTGTTTGCCTTCGTTATGGCCCAGTCTGTGTCTGGACTAATGCCAAGCTACAGATTTTAGCCCTGAGAGTCCCAGATTGACACAATATGTGTCACAGAGCTCTGCACAGGAATTACAACTATTCTTACATAGGAGTGGATCACTGGTCCTTGTAGCAGTGATGCACTGAATTGAGATAGCATCTCTAAAAAATCTCATATTTCCATTTTTCTTCAGCTAATTATTTGTGAAGTTTTTATTTCACTAAAAGCATAAGTGACTACTCTATAACAACACCCATAAATTAGTCTCCTCTGCTGAACACAGCACCAGTGTATGCCCTGGGAACATGGTTTGATTTTATTGTAGCCATTCTGTCTTTAGTGAGCCGATAGCAATTTTCATTTAAACTAAAGCACAAGCTTGCATAAAAAAAAAAGGGGAGAATAATAATTATTTTGCTTTCCTACCAACATTTCTACAGTAGTAAAGTACTAATAATAGCAGAGCACTAAAAGTGAAGCACTAACACTACAAGTTAGAAGTCAGCTTTTAGGAAACACATTATATCAGCAAATGACTAAGAGAAGTTTAATGAAGTGCTCTATCAGCACTCCTGGCTAATTTGCAACACTTCTCTCTTTGAGAAATACACGTTAAAAAAGCACAAAATTAAGCATGTTATTACCTGCAACTGCTCAGACCAGAAAAATAGATCTTCATATTGAAATTAAAAATAGTAGGCACAACACATTTTTTTACTCAAGCAGTATCTGCAACTCTAAAACAATGAAAACCAAGGAGTCTTCCAAACAGAACAAATAACATGCTATCAGAGACTGACATGGTATTTGGACATTCCACAGCTTTTGATGTTAGGGTGCAAAACCAGTCCATTTTAAATTGACTAAAACACTTTTTTCCACCCGAAATGCATCTTGTACACCTGCCTTTGTTCCTTTCCCCCCCCACCCCCCCCCTCCCCGCCCCATGTTCTCTTTGGACTTTTCTTGTTTGTTTTTAGCACTCTATTTTTCCCAGGTAGGATCAGTAACTGGGGCAGATTTCTTGTCTGCCTTATCAAGTCATTCATTTCTGGTCTCCACCTCTACTATCCTGGTTCCTTTTCCTTGAGGAAGTTCCTGAAGAGAGGTAGTTTCCTAACTATGGGTGTAAATCTGACCCTCTATAAATAACAAATGCCTGAAACAAACAACCCTCCACTTATTTGCCCACTTTCCTTCAAACTAATTTGTTGGCTGTTTGCATTTGAAATCGAGAGCCAACAATAATACCCACTGAGATATTCATAAATGCTTGCTGACACTGAGTTGGCTCTGCAACTTCATTTTGCTGGTAGAATATAGCAAGAGCAGTCTACTGCTTTATAAATACAGGAAAATATAAATGGAAAATGTATTACTAATTATCTGTTGCACCATTTCACAGTGTGAAAGAGAACTGCAGCCTGCCTAAGAAATGGATGCTATTTTCAAGGCTTTGGATATTATTTTAAACATAATGATCCATTTCTGTATTTGGCTTTTATAAGGAACCAATCTCAGGAGTAAAATAAAAGAGACTGGGAAGTTGGAATACGAAACCATTTGCTTTGCCAATATAATACATTGGGGGCTTTAGGCCCTCATCAGTAATATGGATGTTTAATAGAGAGAAACAATGAAGGCAGCATGCCATGAGAAAGCTTCCTAGTGGAAATGCCAAAAAACAATACTTTCATCATCCAACATGAAGCTGTTTAGCTCAGTACTATGATTAATTGTATCACTTTTTAAAAATAAAGGCATACATTTACTTCAAGGGAAAAAGGAGTTGAAAGACACTGGTGCCATAGAAGAGTGGATATTCTTTTACTGCATGAGGCTGAGTGCAGTCTGTTGGGAAAAAATGCCATCTACAGATTTTTGCAGACAACTTCTTTACCCCCCTCACCCTCAGCAGGTTTATTGGTTGGTGGCAGAGGACTGTGTTGGGCCCCTCTGATGACAGTGTGTTTCCGTGAAAGGATTCCTGTTTACAATAAAGGAATCCTTCATTCCTCTTTTTGGTAGATCAGGCTGTAGTACAAAAGGCTAAAGAATCTTATGCCAAGGTTACAAATTTAATCCAAACCAGAATTTAAATTAGTTCAATTATCTCAGTGTAATCTATCAAACTCCCCAATTGTTCTACATGGTGTCACCATGTGCTGTCAGAAAGATGATCAGCACCCAAATGAAGGGAACATCCCTCACCTCCAGATGGGCATAGTGAAGTCAGGATATCAGTTTAGGTTATGATCTACAACTGTAATTTCTCCTCCCAATAGTTCCACACCTCTAGGTTCAAGATTACTGCTTATTTTTACACATCTTCTCAAAGAATCACCTTCTGTCCTCTGCTTACACACTGAAAATGTCCAAGCCTTACAGCATTCAAAGTCTTGTTCCCCTCTAGCCATGAAACAATGCCCTCATCCACTGTAGCCTGTGCTGCACACATCCATCACCCTAAAGATTTACTTTCCAGCTACGTCCCCTCTCTGATCCTTCAGCTGATTCTTCAAGCTAAAAGCAAAGACATAAGTAGCAACATTTACCCTCTGCATCTGGCCATCAACCCAAGTCTCTTCTGCTCTCATCACCTCCTATGAGCACTTTTGTGCAATGTTATTTTAAGGACCCACATGAATTTTTTGTGGGGATTTTTTTCCACAGAAGAGAGGGTCCAACAAAGACATCTCCAAAGCTGGCGGCTCAGTGATACTTTACAGCAATGTCACTATACATCTCAAAACCTGCACATACTGGCTCATACCAGATGATGCTCTTGGACACTTTTTGAAACCTGGACTGTGTCCCCTTAGAGGGCTGCATGTCATGTCTATAGAACCCCCACCTGATCCTAGTCTAGCCTGCTCACCACAGCTGGAGCACCCAGAAATAGTAACAGCACCTTTTAACTATCTGTTGTTGCCCAACTCAGCTCATAAATAAGTAAAAGAGGTGGAACAAAGCTTTTTGCAACAGCAAAATAGTTTTATCTTGAAGGCTGGCTGGCTTCTGTTGTCCAGATCATATTGGGAGAAAGGAGGGAGCACTGATTAGCCTGCTTAACCATCAGAAACGGAATCATATCTCTTCACAAAAGGTCTGTTTGTTTGTGCTCTATTGTCAATAAAAGTTTAGGAGATAAAGAAATAGCATAATGCAGAGGGCCAGACACGAGAAATACAGAAACTGGGAAAGGGTTTACTAATAGGGTTAGATAATTGTCTAAATACACAGGCATGTGCTAGAAATTGAAATTAAAAGCCTGGGTTCAGAAATAGGTTGGAAAAGACAAAGCCTCATGGGATCTTTCTAACACTCAGCCTGGTATTTGGTTTGGTATCAGGCAGAACAGATCCAAAATCTACTTTGTAGTTCCACTGTGAGGTTCAACAGATGTTGGAAATGAAAACACAGTATGGCAGTTACTTTTGGGGAGAATCTGGAATATCCCGTGTAGACAAACAGACTTTGGTCCCTGTTCCAGTGGGACACTTCCCCTGTGTAATTTCTCTGACATCACTAGGTTGTGCATGAATGAGTAAGAGCAGGTACTGGGAGGGGATAAAAGCCTCAGTTGATAAGGGAATACCAGTAGTGTTCAATAGACTTCAATCACCCAAACATCTTCTGTAAAATGCATATTATCCTTCAAACATGGTTTTCACATAGGTCAGCTGTGTTTCACTTTCTGATCACTCCTCCCATCTAGGCTGAGCATGAACTTTCCATCAGGAGAACTCTATATTTCCTTATGGAAGCCAAGAGACCTTCCTCCTGTTACCCTTGCCCTGGTCCTCAAGTGCAGCTAAGACAATTAGGAGGACTTTACATCTGCTCAACTTCCATGCAGGCTCTGTCTGATAGAGCAGACATGTCTGCAAGAGCTTTCCTCACCAACAATTAATTCCTCTCTGAGAAGCCCGCAACTGCATCATGCCTGCAAAATCACATGGACAGCATCTCCATGGTGACAGTGTCATGCAGTGTGCAAACATCGGCTGGCTAGTCAAGGTTACTTTGGCAACCCAAGTGTCACAGGTAATGATCCAAATCTCCTTCAGATTTATGAAAGAATAATCTGAATTAAAAACATGGCCATTTTTCATTCTGGGGCTGGTTCTATTCTGTTGCTATTCCTAACAGACATGATTTCAAGGAGCCCAGAGCTATCTCCATTAGAATTACAAACACTAATATCAAGAATAATTATTTAAGCATCATTTCTATGCAGTAATGAAGAAAAAAGATGCATACTGCACTCAATTCTAGCTGAGATACCACATGAGCAAAGCTTTAATACTATGACTTCCATTAGTGCTATATGGCAAAATAATTTTTGCTATCAGGCTCACTGCTGTGATCTATTACAAAGCTATGCTGTCTTGAATATGGATTGTGAGCCGCATTCTAATTACAGATGCTCTTCTCAGACCAGGAGAAGAGTTTTTCTTTCATGTCCTCAGCTTTTAAAACTAACACTGCACTCTATGCAAAGAAAAATCATGTAGTCTGTTCAGATTTGGCCTGTGGAAGGGAAGAAACTCAAGGAAGCAAGGATAACAGGCAGCTCTGGGGGAGGTGACCTGGTACACTCCTCCCTGCAGGCTCTGCCAGGGTGTTTGGGCACAGGTAGCACAGAGCAGGAGCAAATCTCCCTTTTCAGTCACATTTGCCACAGCCCTGGTAGGGTGGCTTGGGCTCCCTGGACAACCAGCACACACACATGGCCAGCAGTCACTGGCTCCTCTGCACTAAGAACTGTGTTCTTCCACTCTTCAAAGTGACATCTGCCAAAATGTAGTCCCCTTGTTTTGCTGGCAGATTTCCTCCTTGATAATCTTGAAATGTCTCTCTCATGTTTATGCAATATGAAGTCGTGGAGTAGTAATTCACTGGGAAACATACTGACTTTTTTTAAAGCTTTTTTATCTTTTTTAAAATTTGCATTTGCAATACATCCCTCTTTCAGGCTGTTTTCTGTACAAGCTTTTGTAGACAAACTGTTTGCCTGTGTGATTACTGACAATTATCTTACCAGACACTGTTATTTAGACAAAACCATCCTTTGCTGGTCGGCATTATTTCCCTTGGGAGCAATGGAATAACCTGTATTCAGCTCAACACACATCCATGGGAATGATCTGCATTCATGATAGGAATAATTTCCTTGCCCTGTGTAGCAGAATAGCTGGCAGAAGAGTGCTTCTAGTACTTAATTGACTTATCTGCTGTGACAAAATCCTCCAATTACCTGTTTGCATGGGATTTGGGTATATGGGAGGCTGGCAAACCCACGTCTGCAACCACATTCTCCTCTCTTACCTACACCACTGATCCTGAAGAGGCCTCCCAAACTCTCTGTCCTCCTGGATGCTGAGGGTGTGCAGCAGCTTGCATGGCAGATGGAAAAGCAGCATAATATTTACAGGATTTTGAACAGGCTCTATTCCTGCCCGTGGTGAATGCAGCCAGCTCTTAAGATGCAGAAATCGAGCACTGAGCATATGCAAGAAGACACTTCAAACTCAGGGTATCTGGTGCCCAATTTTCATATACGCCTACTGGGGGAAAGAAGTGCACGGAGAAAACATGGATAGAATCAAAATGTAAAGAGTTAGTGTCACTAGCAATGATTTTGAGCTGATTAGAGTACTTTTCCTAGAGGAGTAGGAAAAGAACTTGGATCATGAGGTCTGTTTCTTTGCTGTGAACCTAACACATCACATCATGCTGCCAGTGCCCATCTGAAAACAAAAATGTCTTCATCCAACTCAACTGGTTATGCCCTGTCACACTGAACTTTTGCCCCATGGTTTGCCTGCACATGTGGAAACTGAAAGGACTTTTTAAATCCCTTTCATCCCTCCATTGCTATTCACAGCTGCAAACAGCAGCTCTGGCCTCTATTCCCTCCTGCTGCCTGTCACTGAGGACAGACCTTTTCTCTGGAATACCTTTTAGCCTCTCTGTATGTTGCCATGGCAGCAAGACTAAAACCAGCCCCACAATGAGAAAAATGTCAAAGGAATAAAAACTGACGCTACAGGCAAACTCTGAGTCCTCCCTTGGCTGGTGAAGACACCTATTAAGTGATACATCTTCTGGATGGAGAGCTACAGCTGCAGAACTGTGCTGTTTGCACTCTTTCCTTATTCCTGTAAGCTCCTGCTGACGTCAGTGAGGATTTGTTTTGTCTCAGTAAAACTCAGAGAAAAAGAGATTTAAAGCCCTGTAATTATAGAATAACTGAGCCAAATCTTGCCAGCCTTTACTTACGGAGTCAACAGGAATGAAGCAGAAAAAAAGGAAGAATCAACATCAAATTAAATATTTAGAAGAACTAAATAGCAGTGCCTGGATTATCAGTTTGGTGGGAGCTTCTCTACATGATAAAAGGAATAGTGCTGTGTGCTGGTACATCCATCCGGTGGCCCTTCCCACCCCACCACAGCTTTACTGGACAGGCTATTACAGTTCTTAGTGGTCCAGGATGGGACCTTAAAATCAGTAATAAAAAAAGGAGAAATTCCTGTACAACTTGCCGGCTCATTCCAAGAAACTTGAAGTCTTCCTTTATTACTCCCAGGGAAAAGAAATTGTGCTTTATTCCAGAACCACTTTCCAAACCATGGGAACTAACTAAACTCATTGATTACAAAATACAGTCTCCCAGATAGTAAAGAGGTAATCAGTAAAAAACCTTGACACTCTAATCTCCAAAGTCTGATAAGCTTCATATACAAATCCACCTAGTAGGATCACATTACCAAAACACAGTAATATTGTGTCTTATGAAAAATATCTCCATGTCCTTTTGTAAAAATGGATTATCTTCTATAAAATCCACCATCAGTGAGTAAACTAACTATGTAAATTCCTGAAACCCATCAAGGTAAATACCACAGGTCTCTAAAGATACAAATGAAAAAATACTTTGATTTCTTGTGCAATATTTTTTTGTCTCAGCAAGTAGCACCATGAGGATTGTAAATATGATTATTCATAAGTCATCATAGTATTTTTTGATTATGCAAAAAGCTCTCTAAGTTAGATCTTACCATTGGGTGCCACTCTAATTTCATTAAAATTATATTTTAACAAAACCAAAAGCCACTGATATATTAAAGTGTAACACAGTTGTGATGTCAGAGAGTATGATTCATGCTTATTTTCAGTTTGAGCTACCTCACTTTACAGCGAGATTGAAATCACTCATCTAGACGAGATGAAAGGTATTTGAATTTATCTTGCTCACTAGTTGACAGTTTTACAATATATATTGCAGCCCGATTTGCTTTATTACTTAATATTTCTCCTGGCTCTGTTAAAAAATGTCTCATTCTAAGCCTATATTAAAGATCTTAACTTCATGTTAGCATTGTACCAGTGTGATTGCTATAAAATTGATTTAGTTTACAGCAAGTTGAATGCTCATGTATGAGCACTCATTCAGCTCTGCATTACATTTTATCGACCCAAATCAAACCATGGTGTAATTGGTATCAGGGAGCCAAAGCACAAGTGTCCATGTGATAGAATGTCCCTGATGCAGCCAAGGCACTTTCTAATCTAATTCAATTAAATTGTATGTGTAGAGACACCAAAAATCCCCATGGCATGTACACTAGTTACAGAAATGTAGGAAGGTAAGCAAGAAATGCAGTAACATACATTTTTCTAGCTCTAGGCAAAGGTAGGTTTAACTTGGAATTATGCTGGATGTTTCCTTTAGATTGAGGGAAAAGGGAGAGTATTGTGTTACTTCTCATAAAGAATTAAAATATAATAAAATATGCCCTCTTGCTCAGGAAAGTTTAAGACATTTTACCCAGGATGCAACCACAGCATGAAACACAAAAAACCTCAGGTTCTTCTCAAGGTTGTGGGTATTTGTTGGTGGTCAGGAATTCACTTTTACACCACCTTTATTTTATAAACTAAACGCATTTAAACAAAGAGTTGGAGCTGTCTGTGATGTGTGAGGTTTTATTCCTTATAACTAGAGCCTATTTTCAGATGTGTGCAAATACCACCTTCAAAGCTGCAGCTGTGATACTCAAACTACCATCTTTGGTACAATCCAAACTCTGGGAAATCAGTTGCTCATTTGAAGCTCTTGACTCAAATTGGTTCCTTTTAGCATTGTTTCCTCAGTCATCATCATTTCCCCACAAAATATCCTTGTGTTCAATCATTCCCAGCAGGTTAATAAATATATAGGAACCTCTTAGTATCAACAATGCATCTGCTTTGCTGCCTTCGTGTTAATTTATCTGTCAGTACCTGTAATGAGCAATAATATTACTAATATGCAATGCCAAATAAAACTTGCAATCATCAGCTGGAATTTACAGCAGAAATGCACAAGGCACAGAATCTACTGATGTTTCTCACCACAGTAATGCAGCAGTCCCTGAAAGCATCTCATTCCTTCTGCTCTGGTAACCTTTCAGCTCACTATCTGTCATAGAAGGCCACAGGGGTAGCACCATTTAGACTAAATGGACCCATCAAGTTTAAATATATAGAAATTCTTTCATTATTCTTAACTCCCCCTTCCCTTTTGATTCTTTTCAGTGACTTCTTAAGTGGCTTTCCAGGCATTCATTGATTAGTGAAGTAATATACTCGTAGATTGCAGCTACGAAAACAACAAAATAACTAGCTTTTTTTTTTTTTTTTTAAAGTAAATCAAGAGGCCAGAACCTTATCCAAAATCATCAGGGATCTCTTCCCAGTCTGAAAATGGGGAGGTTTCAAAGGCAGGAGGAACCCAAATTATTTGTATTCTCTATTGTGCTAGACACGTAAGGATGACCTCTCTCATCTCTCCCAAAATCACCAAGCAAGACCTCATTATTTCTCTCTCTCTCTTTTTTAATCCTTAACATCTGTGAAAATAGATCTTTCTTTAATTTGAATTAAAACCAAAAAAAGTTTGTGAGAGAATGCAAAAAACCACGAGGAATTGTTAACACAAACCTCAGATTTCTTCTTCATGCTCCCCTGAGAGAAAAGCTGAATTTCTCTCAGTAGCAGCCCCTGCCAGCTCAGCTTTACTGACCAAGAGCTTTCTTCCCAAACCAGTCAACTAATTAACAAAGAAGTGTGAGTGGAATTTTTTGACAGGGAAATCCTTGGTTCCATTCACAGGCTCTGTGGCTTAAACTACACACACTAACAATGCACAGCACAAGAATGAAACAGCATCTAAATGTGCCTTTGAAAGCTTAGTTTCTAATATTCTCCCTGTATTTGCCTACCGAGTTTCATTCACAGGATGCAACAATTATTTCTGAGTGACAGAAAACAGTGACTGTTCTAAGACTTAAGAATTCCTTGCCAATTAGTGGTACCGCAAACTCTGTGGAACAGGAGACATCATAAACTTTCTGATAGAATTGATTTCGAAGTATTTCTGCTGGTGGATGCAATGTATTGGCATATACTTAATCCACATGCAAGACTGGGAGAAGACAGGTGGATGTTTCCTTGCATTATCAGGTAGAAATTCACAGGAATGGATTGAAGCACTCTTGGATCAAGGGTATAAAAGCAAGTAGCTTTTGTTCTCTAATACTTCACAAAGAGTGCAGAGATTGCTTTTGAATAGGGAAATGACCCCACAAAACCCTGTTTTCCTGACTCTGACACAGACAGGAGAAATGAAGTGGGAAACAACTGTGCTAGAGACATTATTCAGGAGCACCAAAGAACAAATATACTCTTCTATCTGGAGTTATGCACACACATCTGTGATTTCCAAGGTGCCGTGAAGGTCTGCAGTAAAGCCTTCCCTAACTAGGTCTCTGTTTGTGTCCTTGCAGGGGAATGGTCTCACCACATCATTTCAATACCTGAGGAATGTGTGCCAGTTTATTCCCTAGAAGCCAGCTAATACATTTCAGAAAGCAGACTACTCTTATAAAGCACTGCTGCTTCACAGTCATTTATCAGTAGCTTGCTCAATGTAACAGGTTTGTCCCTATTTTTTAATAAATGGCAAAGCAGTTTTCCCCATATACAATCTCCCGTTGCTAATTTTATTAACTGGATGCATGTGACTAGTTTATCTCCAATAGTAGACACTTTTTCTTGAGAGGAACCTATCAATGCTTCCCATATTATTTTCCTGCCTATTTCCCCCCTACCCTCACATTATCCATTAGGAACCCAGTCTATATGTTATTTCCCTTTGGCCTGCAGTTCCAGAAAGCTGTTACCTCTGGGGCAGACAGCAAAGACAGCCTGTCTTGACCCAGAAACACTTACCATGACTCACCACTGCACTTTCAACCTCCAGTGTCTCATGCCTTCTAGAATGTATTTTCTGCCTGTGTATCTCCATAACTAATTAATTCTTAGCAGAGTGCTTAGTAAGTAGATGAGAAAAGTGCTGTAGCTGCAGGCTGTGCTTATGTTAATTGAGAGGCTTAGGCTCACACTAGTCAGCTTCTAACCTTTGTAACACAACATCTGAACACAGCATCAGTGTTCATCAGAAATACGGCCAAAAGGCTTTTCCACGTTTGCCACTTCACTCCAAAACATGAAAACAGCATTCCCCTGAAAGAAAACAGCTCAGTGACCTCTGGTAGAACACACACCCCTCTGAGACCAGAGCTCTGGATCACAAAGGCTCTGAGATGCTGATACACAGCCCAGGGACTTGGCTGGGAGAGGCCAGAACTGGAAATTAGAGACTTTCACACTGAGCCATGATCTTCACACTACACATTGATGGCATCAGGCAAGTGATGATACCCACCATCTCTCTTGTTATTTATCTGCTACATGGGTATTATAGCTCAAATATTCTCAACATTCACAAGGGAACATGCTGAAGACTCTAGATGGCAAAACTGTTTAAACACAGGTATTCAACTAGCAGGCTAGACAAAACAAGCTAAATTTCAGAAGCTAAAAAAAAAAAAAAAAAGGAATAGAAAGCACAGAGCTGGAATGAATTACTAGTTTAATTAAATTCTGTCCATGTAGCTTGAGTTTCACACAGTGTTTATGAATAATTTATAGCAATTGAAAAGAATTCACTTCTGCTTACAAACTTAGCAAGTGAAGCCTAAGTTCCAAACAGCTCATTTACCCAGGCTGAGTTTGTGGCAATCACAGCTAATGCCATGGACCTGAGGCCCCGTCATGGAGCCACAGTGCCTGCAGAGAAGTCTTGGCTTGCTTCTTTCTCAGGCTTTTAATAAAATCATAATCATGTTACATTGCCATCAATAGTGTGTGTATCCAAAAAGACCACTGGGTTATGTCATCACTTCCTGATAGTGGGAGAGGGTAGAGTGAATTATGAAGTAACATGAAGTCCTGTTAAGGAGCATTAAATGGGGAGGAAATGCAAATGAAATTACAGAGGCATTTTGTAGGAATGTAGTAATTCATGTGAGAGCAGTGAGGATCCCATATTCAGGTATACACAGTGTTTTAGCTGGAAAAGTATCTAATTAATCTCCAGTATTTTCAAGGTATGTTTTATTCATCTAAGCATACAGAACCAAAATTATTTTGAGTTTTAATTACTATTTACTTCAGATACACATCTTGGAAAAAAAATTCTATGTCAAGTCTTAATTAAAAATCACCTTACTCATGGCTCAGTTTCCATCCATTTAGAACTTGTGTTCATTACATTTAACGTCAGTGAGGCAAAATTCAAGTGGAATAGTTTGTCCCTTACTTCTAGCCTAGAGAAGAGAAGGCTCTGAGGGCTGCAAGAAGGATGGAGAGGGACTTTGGTCAAAGGCATGGAGTGATAGGGAAAAGAGAAATGGCTTTTCACTGACCAAGGGCAGGGTTAGACGGGATATTGGGAAGGAATTATTCCCTGGGAGGGTGGGCAGGCCCTGGCACAGGGTGCCCAGAGAAGCTGTGGCTGCCCCTGGATCCCTGGGAGTGTC